>JAANSO010002868.1:0-12562 GCA_036507315.1 Lepidocyrtus fimetarius | reverse complement strand
CTTTACCGGACCAACACAAGAAAATCAGATCTTTATCAAACCGATTCCCCAAAGAAAGTGAGCCGTCTCTACAAAAGGAAGCTCCATAGTTATGGTTTGATCATTGGATCTCGTATTTCCCCTATAAAAATCAGATCGACAGAAGAACCATGTAAAAATGAGAACAGCTATGACATACTTTACAAACAAAACTCCCTGAATGGAGAGTGATAGAGGGGACGTACTTGTTTATTATTATTTCAATGCAAACAAAGAATTAAAAGGGGAGAAATGCGATTAATAATGCGATACTAACAACTGACTTTATTGTAAACTTTTTGTACACAAACTGGCTTTCGTAGTGAATACAAAAGGAGCATCTAGAAAATGATGTAATTTACATGATAAAATAATTAAAAAATTACATTTAAGAAAATGTTAGTGGCCGAACAGAAGTCAGAATGATGCGCACTGTTTCTACGTGATGTGGATTAGTATGAGCAATAATATTTAGAGCTTCAGGGGTTCCAATATTCTTCACCAGATTCAGCAAGTCTGCTTGATACTAAAATTGTAATGAAAAGTAAACAAGTGAATTTGCATATAACTGTCTGCCTACAAAGTCAAATTTATTGGTTCTTTGTCATAAATGACAAATTGCAGGATTTTGTTATCATTCAAGCTTACCTCAAACTCTTCGACAGGAGTTTCCGAGTAATTTGGACTAACTTCAGTACAGTCAATTCGAACACATTTTCGGGGTGTAGTGAGAACCATTTGATAGTTACCCTAAATAAACAAGTAAAAATGAAATGGTTTAAAATGAGATTAATCTTACATATTTATTTATATAATCCTTTGTTTTCAAATGAAACAATGAATTAAAATGACAAATACCGGACTAGACGTTCCATGCCTTTCACGGATTTGATAGATCAGTTTTTCTCTTCCTGCCAAAAGATTCCAGCGAGACCATTGGAAATTAAAAGCAGTCGCGGCTACAGCCATTCCTCTGAACAATGGAAAGTTATTTTAAGCAACGCTGGCTATCATTATAAAATTATTTTGCATGTAAGTGTTAAATCTAGTCTCATTTACTGATAGAGGTGATCTTCAGTCTCGTAATTTTTGGTCAAAATCCCATCTACATACGCATATGAGTCAATATCTGGAAACACGTCTAGGTTGTGTGATCGAAGAGTCTAAATAGTAATACATCATGAATATAACAATTTTACATTTAGAAATAGACGACCTTTGGTATTATCATTTAATCCTACCTTAATAAGAGTATAGGGTTGCATGAATTTATTTAATATCGCTTCTCGAACTTCTTCCGCATTGGTCACATTATCAATATTAGAGACACAAACAAGGTCTCCATGAATGATAAACTCTAAAACAGCCATTGATGCAGTCAATGCAAAAAGTACTTTATTTTTTCCTAATGGTCGCAATTCCCAAGTTTGATAGGGCAGATTAAGCCACCGATTATGCCCCAAGCCGAATGTTCCGAATTTGGCTGTACGAAAGGACATACGCAGAGTACGCTCATCAAACTTAACATCATAGAACCCTATCCTGCGTCCAGTACCGTTGAAGTGGATCCCAACGAACAGGAATCGGAGGCTCAAACCAAAGGATCTTCTTTGGTGCTCTGATAAATTCGTTGTAATTATACATTTTTACTTGTATATAATCATCCAGACAAATAATATCACGGGGCAAAATAAAATGAGAAAGACAAAAGGGCATTATGTGTGTAGGATAGAAGATTTTACATGCATTCCATTTTAAGCAGTAGACTATATTGTTGATTCAATTCGTTCTCAAAAGCTGCTTTTGCCTTAGCTTCTAGTTCAGCTTGACGCGCAGCTTCTTCTTCAGGAGAAAGTTTTTCAATAGTGGAAAGATCTGGTATACTTTACATTACAAGGATTAAGGTAAAGANCAGCTTGACGCGCAGCTTCTTCTTCAGGAGAAAGTTTTTCAATAGTGGAAAGATCTGGTATACTTTACATTACAAGGATTAAGGTAAGGAGGGATATTAAAAATGAAAAAAGGAAGGATAGTAATAAACAGGGCTCGTCATTGCTGGATACTTACGTCAAAGTAGCTAGAGCAAGCTTTTGCAGTTCCTCCTCTTGCTTCTTCGCTTCCTTTTCCATTTCCTCTGGAGTTTTCTTTGCACCTCCATCCATATCCGGTGGGGGCGGAGGGGTAAAATCTGCTTCGAAACTAACTTCTTTTAAGGAACAGTCATACTCCTCTGAAAATTTGTAAGTAAGGTCATGAGGTCATTCCAATTTACTTTTCTACAACACATCATTTAATAAATTGATTGAGAGAAAGTGTATTTACTTAGGTGAATCGTCCATACACCACGGCCATTTGGTTGAGGTGGGATTTGAAGCAACTGAAAAGTATAGGTTCCACCGAGTATGTGGTTCATGCGTAGGTTGAGCTCACTTTCATGCAAAGGTGGAATGAATTTGGCTTTCTCTTTTCTTTCTCTTTCTTTGGCCACTGCGTGCCAAACAAATGACCAACAACGTTACTTTAATTTGTCCTTTGGATCATACACAATCGAATAAAATAAAATCTAGCTTACATTCAGCTTCCGTTTTAGGCCTCTCTCGACTCTTACTCTTTCCTTTTTTCCCTTTCTTTCCTTTCTGTTAATATAAATACATTTAAAACGACAAGCTGCATGTTTGAATGCGTAAAACTAATTGCCTAATCAGGCAAACGCGGAAAAATAACCAGCAAAAAATCATTAAATAAGCATAAAAAGCATACTCGTTTTCCTTTTGGTGATTTGCTTTTACTCTTACTTTTGTCCTTTCCTTTTCCCTGTCAAACACATTAATTAAATTGCAAAATCGATACTGCTATTTTTAATTTAAAGTAAACTCTCGAAATAGATTTTAATATGAAACGTTTGTAATTACTTTTTTCTTTCCACCTTTACTTCCTCCCTTTCCTTTTCCTTTACCCTAAAGCAAAGTAAAGGAATGTATTCATTCAAGCGCATAATCAAAGCATATATTATTAGGAAAATATCTAAATTTTTTTGGCTATACTTTCTTAGAGCCTTTTGCAGATTTACTGGAACTTTCACCACCTTTCTTTCCCCCTTTTTTGCCCTTTTTCTAAATCATGACAAGCAAATTAAAAATGAACTAATAAATTATAAAAACAAAAAGAAAGCATTATTAACAACAAACCCAAAAATGGTCAACTTACCGAACCCTTTTTATCTGCACCCTTTTTCTAGGAGCATAAAAATTTATATCATTAAATACTTGCCAAAATCTAAAAAGATGTGCACTGTATATCAATCAATTTCATACTTACCCCAGGTGATCGCCCCCTTTCACTTTGTTTCTGAAAATCAAAGCATGTTTTTAAAAGTTAGCAAATTTGGAACATTTCAAGAATTACATGTGAGCTAGTGCCGCAAGAAAAATAAAAAGCTATTTTGAATCTATATGATTGCGTTGTTGTAACGGTCTTACTCCTTTGCTTCCGCCCTTGCTTCCCTTTCCACCGCTTCTACCTCTACCTTTCTTTCCCCCTGTACTTTCATCATCATCATCCTCATCTTCTTCCTCGTCATCATCATCGGTTCTGGCTGGTCGGCTACCTCCCCTCTTCCCTTTGCTGCCTTTACTCTTCTTGCCTTTCTTCTTTTTACTTTTCTTCTTTTTCTTCTTACTCCCCTTCTTCTTCTTTTTCTTTCCTTTTGACTTCTTTTTACGACTACCGGATTTGGACTTTCCTTTCTTTTCTTTCTTTTTGCTGTCTCCAGCACTGTCCTTGTCAAAGAGTGAAATATCTACTCCTCCAGCGTCAGCCCCCATCGACTTTTTACCAGCCTTATCATCCCCATCACCCGCTCCATCTGCTCCCCCCAAGTCCATTTGGCTAACTGACTTGCTTTTACCTTTACCTTTCCCCTTTCCTTTCTCCTTCCCTGTTGGACCCTCACCAGGAGCTGCGCCGGCGCCTGCAGGTCCAGCCTTTTTCTTTTTCTAACGTAATATTATTGTTATTGCAAATCATAAGTTTTAAAAAGCAAAAGCGGTGGGATAAAACTAATTAAGTCAGAGAGTGCAACTAAATTTGATAAAAAAACCTCTTGGTCAGAATCAGAATCGGAATCTCTTTTCTTTTTCTTGACATCTGTGTCAGAATCATCATCATATTTTAACCCATCTTCAGCCCCATCTTGAGCTTTCTTTTTCTTTTTGTGTGTCTCATCAGCTTGAAACTCAAATTCTTTATCATCTGCTTCTTCCGCCTCCTTTCTCCTTCTTGCACGACGCTCTTCTTTGGTTTCTTTTGGAGCACCGACATCAGTCTCATCGGCTTGGTCAGTTTGTTGCTCTTGTTTTTGGACTTTCTCCTTCTTTTTCTTCCCTGCTTTCTCTTTTTCTGGTTCGTCATCAGTAGTAAAGTCAGCTTCTGTATCATCAGTTTCCATTTCAGTGTGAGATGCACTTCCTTTGCCGCCCTTCCCTTTCTTACCTTTCTTCTTGCTGCCGCCCTTTTTTGATCCCTTTTTGGCCCTTTTCTCTGCTCTTTTACGACGGCGATCATCCTCATCCAACTCCTTCATTAATTGACGAGTTTCTTCATCATATTCAGAATCCGTGTCAGACTTTCCTTTCTTCTTACCTTTTTTGCCCTTCTTGCTACCTTTATCTTTCTTGCCTTTCTTCTTCTTTTTGCCTGCCTTCGATTTAGTTTTGTCTACCTCAGCCAAAGAACCTCGTTCTTCTGGAGAAGCGAGCTCAGCAGTACCAGAACGAATATCATTCTTTTCAATCCAATCTTGAATAGCTATGCATTTCACATTTAAGAAAGTACTAGTTTATTCTAATGCTTCAAGTGCTATCAGGTGATTGAAAGTTGAATAATCTATGAAAAATTACTACATACATCGTTTCAGAGCATTGTCCACTGCAGGTGGGAAATAACTCATGCATGAAGCGGAATAATGATCAAATTCAGTCTTGATGAGTCGATAGACTCCTTTCACTGTAACCAATGCTTCGGGTATTTTAAACTGAAACTGCACTTCTTGGAAATTGTGTTCGTCATAGTCTGGGCATTGAAACATGTTTCCCCATAGACAATGTGTAAGTTGTGGAATGCTTAGCAGATACTCGAAAATCCCAACTTCAGGATCATACAAATCAGAAAGGTCTTGCAGAATTGCATAAGTACATTTATCCATGTATCGATTCTGATATTGAATCATGTCATGATAAAGCTGTGCAAAACATAAGATTAGGCTTCAAAGAAAATGTTCATGAATATGTAATTGTTTCCGGTCTCATAATTACCAGTCCAAGTTCAGCAACCATGTCCATGCTGCAACATTGTGCGGGTAGTTGAAGAAACTCTTGAAGCTCTGATATGACTTGGAGCAATTCGGGCGCCAATTTAAGGAGCGTCTTCATATTAGGTTTTTCCAACTGGCATCTCCAGTACTCTAAATATGCATTAACTTCGCTGAGCTTTACAAAGTTAGGAACATTTCGACAAGCGACAAATGTTCTCCATTCTTGTAGTTCTCGGTTCTTGTCAATCCTTCCAAGTACCCACTTGTCGAAGGTGTAAATGCAAGACGCGCTGGTTGTGAGCTGTCCTTCCCGTTCAGTTCTCTCAATTTCCATTTTCTTTTCTGCAATTGCTTGAAGCTCTGCTTCCCGTCTTTCACGCTCTTGCGCTTCCTGCTCTGCTCGTTTCTTGGCCAGCTCCATGTTTTGTTTGTTTGTGAAACCCTTTTTCCCTTTCCCTTTCTTTCCCTTTAAAAGCAAAAGATTTTTTTGAATTCATAGTTCAAATTATGTTACCTATCGAGTAGCTACATTTTCGGATCTTTTTTATATTGTTCTGGGCTGAACTACGACTAAACTAGAGGGTCGTTGGTGAAACTACAGTGAGTTCAATCCCGCGATTGTAGTATTATTTATTTTACCCACTACCATTATTACATTACCTTTGATGCTTTCTTTCCCTCTCCACTCGGAGGAGCTCCTGTAGCCCCTCCGGCCTCATTTTTCTTCCCTTTCTTCTTCGAACCTTTTGCCATACCTGAATGCTTAATTACTTAATGTAGCAGTAATGCAATGTTTTAAGAAAATCAAAACGACTCAGATTCAAAAAAAAGCTAATGAAAGCTTTGACGAGTATTTTGAATTTATTTATTCTTGTCATTTCGGCGGATTTATTGTTTGTATGAAACAGTCAAATTGTCAATGAGAAATATTTAAATAGCAATTAAAATGTCTCAGCAACCCATTATAAACTGAATACAAAAATGCAAGCTTACCTTTAGAATGAGTTTACTTTGCTCTTTGTTGGGCTAATAAAAAACAATGTGAATTAGGTTATTGTTACTTCCACATTGCAACTTGATACCAATAGCAAGTGTAGATTAAGCTAATTTAGTGATTTTAATCACTAATCTGACAAGTACAATGCTGTCTTGTTAAGAAGTTTGACAAGATTAATAAGATATGTAAACAAGTATCTACTCCTCAAATTATTAAACCAAACAGACAAGGCAAGATAATGCAATAATAGAGTTGAAAACCAAGTTTGATCGATGCCTTTCCACCCTTGCACATAGTAAATATCATGCTAATCGATATGATAATTAAATAATACGATTCTCCAAAGTACATATAATACTTTTAATCCGGTAAAATATTTAAAAGTAGAGTCAACGATAAAACAAATCTTTACATTAAAAATATATAGTTTACATAATATTACAATTACAATACAAAATTACAATAGTCACACCAGGTAAAATCTCATTCTCATCTAAAAGCCGGTAAAATCCTGTGGACGATTTCAGCCGACTACAATCACATCTTCACAATTATTTATATTTACTTCCTCCGGCTTGTTTAATTTGTACATACATGCAAATTCGAACCTTCGGAGTCTAAAAGATTCTTAAATCTAAATATAGTCTACATTTTAAAGTCATCTATTCTGAGATACAAAGGATGATAACATTGAGTACTACATGGCTTTTACAACGCACGATGTAGAGAATGTACAAATTCATTTACATTTGATTTAGTTCGTTTAAAAAAAACGTTCGTACGTTAAATCTAAAAAAGTAAAAAACTGCAAAAATTCATTGAAAATATATAAACAATTGAGTATATGAATAACTATTCCATCTATTTCGGTCAGCCATCTTAAAAAAAATTTTTGTCCCAACCTTCACTTAGTTCATGGAGGCGTATCCATAAATCAAAATAAACAACACTTTCATATAAATCTGCCTTTCCACTCAAATCCAATTCTTTCACACAAACGTTTGTAATACAAAGAGATACTGTTGTTGTTGCTGTAAGTACAAAAATGGAGTATCAAGTTTTCAGGTTTTACAACCTTTCCAAGTCTAACATACATAAATATACCATATCGCTATAATATTTTATCTTACCTAATCGGTTCTAAACTTTAAAATAAGTAATTTCATAATATATGAAGCTTCGTTTCATGAAAGAGTTTTATTTTTTGGAAAGAACTTGAATTTAAAATACCTGTATTTGTACATGCAGATACAGATTTAAATATATTGCATGCATATATATTGGTAATAATTAGTTTAATTCAGAATATATAAATGTCTATTCAACTTCTAAATAAAAGATATACTTTCTTATAACCAAAAATTAAAATTTCAAAAATATCGTTACTTTGAGCCTAACTGCTGATTTAGTTTTCACTGGTAGTAATGCAAATCATTTTGTTTTAACAATAACGAAATGCGAAACAATAAAAAAGTTTTTTTATAAAAATTGGCCACAGAGTCACCACGATATTCAACATAGAAGTGGAAATCAATATGAGATTCTGAAGTTACATTCTGATACAAACATTCAATCATACAGCAAAAATCATAAAGTTACTGTTAAATTAAAATCATATAAAATTATAACCATAAAATCGGCAATTCGTATTTTTGCATTGTGCGAGCTTACTTCTTAAAGTCTGTAAAAGTGGAAAGTTCACTACTCCCCATTAAAACTACTTCAATGCATACACAAGTAAAAGTAGCATTTAACAATTTCTTCCTATGTATTTGCAAATTGTAATTGGTTTGTTAATTTAAAATACTATTCGTACAAATGCAAATACAAAGATTGGCAGTTACTTTGATTACATTTTAATTTACGCAATCATAAGCAAAATTAGCAAATCTATTAAAACATAAACATAATATTATCTAGTACCAGAAATGTTATTCCACCATCTCTTACTGATGACTACTTCATTCTTCTGTGTTACTACTATTATTATTACTTACCTACTTTCATGATCAAATTTTTAAGTTTACTGTACTATAAATAATATTCATTCAGAGAGTTTTGTTCGCAAGATTTTAGATTATAAAAGTACACATTCCCAAAGGCTAACGCATAGTGTCGTTTTAGCATTATGTTACAATATTTTGTTCGACTAGGGGGACAAAGAAGTACTCAAAGTCTATTCTAGCAGAGATTCAGTTCACAGTGCACAGATATTCAAAATAATTCACAGATAAAATATAACATGATTACAAGACAAAGCATTTAAAAGTTATATAACAACAAAAATTAGACCTGAAGTTTTACTTTTTTACTGCAAACAGTGTCGGGAAATCAAATGCCGGGGTTTTGGTGTACTGGTATAAACATCTCTTACAGTACCATGGGTCTTCATCTGGCATCGAGGTATGAATTCCAACACACTCCCAGTGATACCAGTCCTCGCACATCTCGCAGCTACAAAGTCATTGAAAAATAGAATTAAAACATTGATTAAGATGTTACCTGTTACTAATAAAGTCAATAGTAAAAAAGTATTTACCAAATCATATCTCGACTGCTCTCCTCACGCTCCTTTACTCGGCACACTAAACACTCCCAGATTTCATGTCCGTTTCTGTCAGTGTAGGATCCAACAGCAGTTAAACTGGGCATGTTGTAAGAGGTACCAGGCATTTTAGGGACGTATACTTTTAAATCTTTGAGAGTTATTTGCTTCGCATCATCAAGCGGCGGAAATGATTTTCTAGCCACGACCAACTGTGCTGGTTCAGCCCTTTGCTTGTTATCCGCAGGTTTAGGATTACTTGAAGCACCTTTATCAGCACTAACGGTAGTTTTAGAAGTGATTGGATTAAAACGATTCGCACCAAGTGCTTTCTTAGTGGGAGCTTTGCCTAAATTTCCTGCATTCGTTTTTGATGGAGATACTGATTTTGCTGGAGGAATGCTCTTTTGTTGAGCTCTTGGTTGAACTGGATTTTCGTCAAGCAAACTGTCGTCATCGTCTTCAGAGCTTAATTCTGGTATTCTTTCTTCGTGTTGAGTTCCAGGCTTTGGCAAAGCATTGTTGTACGAATTCCTAGGAAGAATCTTGTTATGGGATACCTGAGAGGAATGCCCATGCTTAGCACTAACTTGATGCCCTCCTTGTCGTGGGTTCTGCGTTGAGAGTTTTTGCTGTGCCAATTTTTTGTTGCTAACAGGTGGAGGAGTAACTGAGATCAGTTTGGATGCCGGTGTTGGTCGACTATTTGCTCGTGCATTCATCGATTTCATTTTCCCGAGATTGTTCATAATTTTTACATGTGGAGAAGGACTAACGTTTGGGTTGGATTTATTTCCACCTGGATTAGCCCGTTGGGTAGACATTCCTGGAGCTGGACGTTTGCCATTGCTTGGTGCCATTCGAAGTAGCTGAGGTGGACCCTTTTTAACATTTGGCGCTGGTTGCCGAGTTTGTCCAGTAGTAGAATTACAAAATGCAGAAGTTGCTCTTTTAGCTGCCTGGACAGAAATGATTACTGCATCTGTGGTATTCTCTATCCTGGGTTGCCTATAAAGAAAGAATAAATACACATTACCAAAATATGATTAATTGAGGATGATAATGCAACACAATAACATAGCTAATGACGGTAACTGACCACTTTTGCCATTGGCCACTTCCGTCATTAACGTCAGTTTCAATTCTTCCTGAGCGGACAATTGAAGTTGTGTTCCGCACACTTGGACTGTGAGCTGAAAGTTTGACTCTCCTAAAACAGACAAGAAAGCTTGTCAATAGGTCCAATTAAACAACGCTGAAGCATGCAAGGGTAACCATTCTATATACTCCAAGCTAACTATACATCCATAGTACTATTGCACTGCTTCAACGTTGTTTAAAGATGTCAAACACTATAGCAAAGGATAAACTATAGGACTTACCCATTAGGTCCAATCTTTTTGGCAACGTCAGCTCCCCGAATAAAATTTACTGGAGGACCCCCTTGTGCGGAAGCAGTTTTTCTAAAACTATGATTCTGCATGATTGCACTATAAATAGAAACAAAACTTAAATTAACCACTGACCACAAATACGGACAAGTAAAGTAACAACACAAACTTTCTCTATTTCAATATTACGCAGCAACTAGTGCCTTAATGGCAGATAGGTATATCAACAATAAAATTGATCATATAATATCAAAATCTGTCACCTTTGCATGTTTGGGCTGTTATTAGATTCTTGTTGAACCTGAACTCTGGTGATGCTGATACTATTATTATTTCGAAAATATTGTGGAAGCTCTTTATCACGAAAAGCTGGATGGGAATGGTGTGTCATTTGGTGTTTTTGAAGTCCGTCAATATCAGTAAAAACTTTTTTACAGATTTTGCAAATACACCATTCCTCCATTATTATCAAAATCAAACATTCTCTCTTGTTTTATGTGTGTGTGCGATGATGGCTTTCCTATAGTCGGTCTTCTACGGACGCTGCTGCGCTGCTTTGAAATAAGAAGGGGACGGGAAAGAGGGGTAGCTTAAGTTAGCTCCTTGTTTGTTGCAAGAGAAAAACAAGCGTAGGGGTTTCTTAGTTTCTTCTTCAGCCTCGTGTTGCTTCTACCTCATCATCAATATCATCATCCTCCACAAAAACATCAGCGATATTTATTATGCACAGCACCGCAACAGCGATTGGCAAGTGAGAGTGAAAAGTTTATCAAGGTAAAAAGTATATATAAAGGAAACACACTTTCGAAACAAAACTCTCACAGCGACAAGTCTCTCGCGAATATAAGAATGTGCAAAAAACACGCTTGGGCTTCACATAGCTCACTCACTACCACAACACTTTCAACTAAAAGTTTCAATACCGAAGATAACGTGTGGGCCCTATAAAACCCGTTAACTTCGAATTTATCAAATTCGGCACCGATTTCTCCACTAATTTATACAGCCTTTGGTTGTTGTTGTTGGATTGTAATTTGTTTGAGTATTCCAAAGTCTAGTTCCCCGAATCACACCTGCTTTTCACTGGTCCTGTCTTTACATTTAAAAGAGAGCATTAGTTAATGCTTTCATCAACTTTTAAAGATGGTTAAAATAATTCGAATCAAAATGGTTAATGTCTCACCTTCGAAGTAAAACTCCGATGAATCATGGATATCTGGATTACAAATTTACATTTAAAAGTTAGTAAACTTTAAACACGCAAAGAATTTAGACCCGAATCTCGTCACTTTTAATGATTAGGAACCCAAATCTCAGCTTTGCTATTGCTTTCTTAGACTTTAGCAAATTTATCAATTCTCTTTAACCTTAACACCGCACAAATATACATTTAATTGCTTATCATTTGTCTTTTTAGCCAAGTCAGTAACCAATTAAATTATATACGATGGAGAATTGTGATTTTGTGAAGGGAGAGAAGGCAAGCAAGGGCTGTTGTGAGATAACAATGAAATGAAGTGCACTTTATGAATGCTTTTGCAGTTCGCTTGCCACCAAAAAAAACAAGCATAACAACAGCAGCAGAAGAAAGACACGAATAACATAGAGCCAACATTGCATTGCATCGCATTATTGCATAACTTTATCTCTCTTCTTCCTTTTCAAACTTTTCTTTCCTGTGCAATAAAACTTGCAATGCAATACTTTTCATACTCTTTTATTTACTTGCTAAATAAATAAATAAAATAATTAACTAATTAAATGGCTATGATTAGGTAAATAAGCTCATTTCTTAAAAATAGATCTTTAAATTGTATTCTTCTTCATGATTCCTTAATAATATGCAACTATGCAGCCATAATTATGCAATTATTTTCTTCAACATGAGACATGTGTGCTTATTTCATCGTTATCATCAAATAGATAAAATAGTAACTTTTCTCCGTTTTTTTCAGCTTCATTATTGACTAATTCGAAAAGGAAATGTTCGGGTTGCTGGGACTCAAGTTCCATTAGTTACAGAGACGAAGCAGGTTTACTTCCTTCGTTTAGATGTTGAATAGAGACTTATAATATACTTTCCTTTCAGAAATGGATGTAAAGAATATTGTAACATAGCATATTATATGAGCTATAACAGTAATATTCATGTATAATTTTCATATATGCACTTTTTAAGCATTATATGATAGGTACCTTTTCGGGAGGGTTTTTTTTCTAACAATCTTAATCTTGTAAGAAGAAGCTCTCTGAGGGTTGTTTGAATAGGTAGGTTTATGAAACTTGTGCTTATTGTTCGA
>JAANSO010002867.1:0-12566 GCA_036507315.1 Lepidocyrtus fimetarius | reverse complement strand
TCAAGTCAAAATGAATGGGATGATTTTTTACAAGAAATTTTACCTTACTTTTTATCTGTAATTTAATCTGTATAATAATCAGGCTACTGTTTAATGAAAGGATTGTTCATATATGATTGGGATAATTGAAATTGGCTCCTGTCCTGCCTACCCCACATGAACTTATCATCATATTTTTAGATAAATAGGAATAGTGACATTTGTTTTGTGTATTTTTAACCAAGACGTTTCGGTAGTTTACATCGTTAGCTAAGACGGTATTCACTTAGTTAATTAAAATTCAAAGAATTAATTTAAATTTAATACTGCAAAAAATTAGACATACGAAAAACAATAGTGAGCCGTCGTGTTTATGGAAATTGCAAAGAAAACTATCAAAAACATGTTTGACAGACAACACATCCAAATTTCAACAATCTGTTGTACAAAAGGTGTGGACAATTGTCATTTTCTTTCATTCAGCTTATTAAATAAATAAAGTTTTCTTATTTTTCTATTAATTTGTCAAAAATTAAAAATCTAAATAAGCAATAGAAATGCAGTCGGAATAATATTAGTAAAGGGGAAGATTACATAACAAACCCAAAAGCTCCAGTCAGGAAGCAATGGTGGGTAACGAAAGCGGAATAAGCAGTTGTGTTAGTGAAAAAGGGTTGAAAAAGAGTTTTCAAAAACAGGTACAAAGATGCCCTCTCTACAAACTCGTTTCAACCCTTTATTCCACCCTTAAAACTCACCCTGCTGCGAGAACTCCGCGGGGTTGCAGCACTCTCTGACAAGTTCGACGTGTAAATGTTTATACAACGTTTTTGAATCTAAAAATGCGTGCGTTTCTCTATTTCCACTTGTCTTTGTCTTTCAAATATGCGTAGTTGTAAAACATTTTTAGACACTTTTCAACCTTGTCAAATATCAAAATTCATCGGGATTTCAAATTTCAAGGTGTGAATTTTTACAGCTTTTCATGTAAGCATTCATGTCAACCGACAAAACACTCCCGTCTGTTTAGAAAGACTTGAATTGTCTTGTAGAAAACAATTTGCCAACACCTTAATATTGTAAAAACTTTTGAAATTGAAGACTTTATTTTCAGTGAGTAATGTTTTGCAAAACATGGTTTAATGTTTTCGAAGAATTTTCATATGGCATCAATAGAATAATAAATGGAAAACCACAAGAAAAATTAATTCTGTTGAGATACTCATTATCATAAACAATTTTCTTTTATTTCCTGAACTAAATTACAGGAAATTTAAAGTAAACAATAAAAACTCATTTCAATTTTAATTTCCAAACCTTTCCCTTTCATGAATTTCTCAAACCCTGCCACAAAAAGTGTATTGAAATGAATTAAAAAGAAGGAATATCTGTTAGTGGCCAATTCTGTTTTTTAAATTGGAAACGTAGTGTGCAGGAGACCTGTACAGCCAAATATAGTATCCAATCATTGCATTTATTTTTCAATTTTCCCTTTCAATAATAAAAGTGGCTATTATGTCATTATGATAGTTTGTCAAAAAATAATGAATGCCTTTTCTACCCGTATATGCAAATGACATCAAATGTGCCAATTAATAACTGAGTGAGAGATATAGCGAACAAGCAGAGACAGATATTTACGTGAAATTGTGCAATCATTTAAGCAGCAACGTGTGTGGTAAACCTAAACCACGTTTTTTTGCTGCTGATGATGATGATTTGATGATAAATTTAATTATTGCTACGCACAATTGCTGTATTTCGTATTTTCTATCTCGCACGATAACTTTTGAATTTTTAGATTGGTTATGCAGAGAAACTATTTTATTATTGAATCAGTAGTTGTTCACTGCTCGTAACAAAATGGCTTAAACTGCTTCTGCTACAATTATCTAAAAGAGCAACACCCACTACCACCTTCGCTTGACGAACAGGTAGTCCTACCAAAAATGAGATTTCATTTTTAAATTGTTGCGTGTCAATTTTTGAATTGGTGGTTGGTTGGCTATTGAGCTGTAAATTTGAAAAATTCAACCATCAACTTAAAAATAAGTATTTTGTGGAATATGGTACCTAGATTGCGAGTGGTTGGTTGCGTGAGCTGCTCTTTTGAAAAAAATTGCTTTCTGTGTCCCACCCATATTTACCCAACAAAAGTGATGGCAATATATTTTCAAGGTTTATTTTTAATTTATGATACCTTTTGACTGGGGCACAGTACAGTTTAGACTTTAAAGCTTTCATTCATTCGTTTCCTCTCTGGCTTATCCCTGAAACCATTCTTTAAAAAAGGATGTCATATAAAAAGGAAAAAGGTCTCCTTTAGTATGACTGGGCATCCTTTCACAGTAAGAAAATAGGGACGCGGTTAATAACACAAAAGAAACATTTGTACCTTTTTTGCTAACAATAAACAAAAAATCTCAAAAGGGTATCTATCATTGGATGAGATACGCATCCTATCATATTACGCAATCCTTCAGTAAATCAAAGCTTATAAGTATAAAAAGGGGTCTTACAAAAATGTACATTAAAAATGATATTCGTTTCGTAAGATATTTAAATTAGCAAATTGGGTTAAGTGATTGTTTTTCTCAATTTACAAAACACACGTAATGCCGCATAATATAAAAATTTCCTCATTTGATTAAGGTGGAAATCTACATTTTGTAATCTATATATGCGTGCATGTAGCTGGGAAAAACCTGAGAATTTCGGAAGGTTACCGTTTACTGTTAACAGAACACAAAGTTTCCTTTTTCACTTGTTATTGTTGTTAAAGCAGGAACAATACTAGTATGAGCAGCAACAGCCGTTCATGTTCTCTGGTCTTGGTTAGCCAAAGCGGTTTTCGTGGCTATGCCAATGCCATCTGAATGAACCGAACCCGTGAGGAAATGTGAAAATAACTTTTTCAGTATGACTTACTAACTGCATTGTCAAGACTCACCAGGAGCAGACAAGACGAAGTAGCATTTACCAAGAATACCAAACTAAGGTTTGTTACAACTTTCACGCATTCATGTTCCGCTAACCTTTCCTGTTTCTTAAGGTTGTTTGTCCAAATGTAATCGATTCTTTAAATTGGTGAATATTTTTGAAAATGACACATCTTTGATCGACCTCTTTGAGAATGAAGTAGAAAAACAAAAGTAATGGAGGGCACACTACACCATCCATATCATATATCAGAGCTTCATAATTTCTACAGCGTTTAACCAACAACCTTTTATGTCCTCCCGTCTTTTTTACACTCAAAAGTAAATGCACATGGACCGCCTTTTTCCTGCTACTATAAAAACTTCATGGAAACTTCCTACAATGCAATTCGCCCCCACACAACACACACCAACCACCATCATATCGTCTCTTCTTTATTCAATTTTCCCTATTTTTCTTACCCTATTCATTCTCCAATTTTTTACTGCATTTCTACTACTGCCACTGCTCTTGTTCATTCCTACTCTATTCCATGACGAAGCAAAAACATCCCATCCAACCATAAACCTGTGAGAGTAATTTTTTGCTGCTGTGAAATGGGGGAAGGGACATTGTGCATTGTTTGTTCTTTGACGAGGACGATGATGATGGACAGTATAAAATACTAAAAAACACACCAGCCCAAAGTAAAAACCTTTTTCTTTAATAAGAAAATTTCATTCTTGTAATTAAGTAAGGCTTTTTCATATACGAGTAAAAGGGAGCTAATATCATTATATTTTAATATTATTATTATTACGAAACTATGTACCTTCCTCTTTTCGATTCTTGTTCACATTATGCTCATATCTTTTTTATTATAAAGGTTTCTTGGTGATCTTTGCTACTGATAGTGTCATTAAGAAAGCGTGCACAGTAAAAAAGAGACATGGTGAACACCGTTCCAGATGACTGCTCAAGCTTGACTTATACGTTACTTTTTTACCATAAAAACTTTCTCATAAAAGAAGCCAAAAAGTAGAATGAATAAAAGAGCCTTGAATTTATCGTACTTGACCAAAACTCTTTTCTTTCATAATTTCCGACAGTATTATCATATTTTTAAAGGATAGTTCATTCATCAAACAAAAACTTTTTACACGTGTGTTTTCCTTGAGAAGAGTTACTCATATAGCCTAATAATAATATTTAAAGTAGTAACTCTTCAAGTGGTGGCGAGAAATGCTTCTTTTGAAAATAATGTAAAATCACATAAACATCGGGAGCCTTTATTTTTAGCGGTAGTAACAATGAAAAACCTGTGAGCGTGTACTCCAATAACTCATCTTTTCAAAACTCTTGACTTGTTCTTTACTTCAGCACTTTTTCTCAACTGCCCCGCCTGCTCCTCCTTTTTCTGTCTTTCACCACCGCGCTTCCCTTTGTGTTTTCCCAGTGTGGGATGTTATGATATGATGCTAGTTCTTTTTATAGCTTTCAATTTTCTTTCTTCTTCAAAATTTCATAGCCATTCCAAGCACACAAGCCCATTCATTTACTTAGGCTCCACGTACATAAAGGCCTCTTAAAAATGAGTGAAGAGTCCAATTAGTTAGTATTATGCCGGGCTAGATGAGTAATTAAAATTTTAATAAATTTCTTGACAGAGCTAAGTAGTTGTTCTAGTACTGCTCCTCCTTGCCTCGTCATCATAATCATCATCAAGATCACATGATAGTGATGAGGTATATGAAATTTGCCTTTTTTCCTCCTTTTTCGGCTAGTGATACCAAAAAAGAAATAGGAAACAACATCACGCTTCATCATTACCATCATCATGAAGAACATAATCCTTATAAATTTGACAAGACTAGAGAGAAAATGGAAATCATCAGCAACTTCTTATACAAAGTAGGGCTCAAATGTATTTAAGCTGTCTGCTTTTAGATGAAATCTATTACGTCACAGCAGAAGGTGACTCCTTGCCGTAATTTCTTTTTACTTTTTGTCTAAATCATCATATTTAAGAGTAACAACTCAAGTCATATTTATAAACAAAGTAATATCATATTCTAAATCATCATTACTGAAGAAAATATGACTTGATACAAGAGCCAAGTAATGCAAGGGATGATCTTTCTTGCTTCTTCATACCTATCCATGAAGTTTTCCCCTCTCCAGGGCATTTTTCTCCTGGATGACGATAAATACTTTTCTCTTTCAAAAAAAGTTTTCTCTCTCGTCATAGTGAGTTACGCTATGTGACTTTTTCCCATTAACTTTTACATTTGCTGTCCACTTTTTCTTGCTTGAAAATGAAATTTGAGAAAAGAAACTATTGAGAAAGATAGGATGGAAGGAAAGAAGGGAGAAAATGAAGCTCAATTTGTTCCATGCCAGAGACAATATTATGATATGATGGCACAAGAGGTTTGGCTCATTAAGCTAAAGCTGTGTAGTAGTACTGGAAAGCATACGAGCATGATGCAGTTGTTGTCTTCCTTTTTTAAAAATAGTTTTAAAACACAGCAACATCAAAAACTAAATTAGCAACAGAACAACAACGGCAGCACAGAATGTTGTTTCATGATGATTTGCATTATTGCTTTTTAAAACCAGCATCTTTTGGATGCTTAAACTTATTTTAGTCATGCAAAACTAAACAAATCTTTCAGTTTTTGCAATAGTTTTTCGATTAAAAAACAGCAAAAATTCATTCAACTGACATCGTCATTTATTATGCACCTGTTCACCTGTCCGAAGAACAAATTCTATCTGAATTCCAGTGGAGAAACCACAAAATTAGATTCATAATAGCCATTACTGATATGCCCTGTCGTTAGTTTTAATGTTGAATAACTTTTTGCCATCATGCTGATCCAAATATTACATAATATGTATTGGTAACCCCTTAGCAGGTAATTTAATGCATCTTTATGCAAAATCTCAGTTGTTTGGTGTAGCCCTATTTCTCATTATGTAATCAACTCATTCTTTGAACAACTTTACAAAGTTGAAATTAAGAGGCAGATTGAAGAAATTGAAAATTATTCCAGTTTTTGTAACAATTATAAAAACGTTCTTTCTCAGATTCACAATTAGCAAAAGACCTTGAAATCGTTTAAGAATTCAAAAAGGCGTGTACAATAAATACCTTGAAGGGTAACGTAGAGTAAAAGCCATTGCAAAAATCCAAAATCTCTGCCAAAGAACTAGAGACATACAGATAGAATTTATTTTGCAAATCTGCTAAATTCAAGTTTGAAATGGGTTATCTGTATTGCTTTCGTTTTTTGCAGTAAATGATCTATTATTCTGGCACAATAAATGCATTTGCCAGGATTTTATATTTCATTGCCCGTCAGGATAAAAAAGAGAGTAAACAATAAATGTTCGTTTTATCAGACAGAAAAACTACCTGCACATCACATCATCAACATCAAAAGCTTAGCAAAATATAAAAAAACTGGTTTTCTCTCCGATTTCATAGTCAATGAGGCATGTAAAAATGAATCTGTTTAGTTTACATAAAGTGCAACTGACAAAACCTGGTTTGATCTAATCAATTGTGGTGAGATGATGATGAAGTAGCAAAAATCTCTATTTCTTGTTGCACTCTTAAATCATAATGGGCAGTGAAATTGAAATTGAGAGTGAACTATTTTTTATTCTGATGCAAGTATTCAACCTGAAATAAAAATGATGCTGAATGCTGAATTCCCGGTCTAGAAAAGTGATATTTGGAATAGGACAGCTGCAAATAATCACCAACTAAACGAGACCAACATCATCATCATCATGATCGTTGTCAAACCTGATTTTATGATGAAAATCCTTCCCCAATCTTTTTCTCTGGATGCGCTCTTTGAATTTTATGCAGGCATCGACTTTTCAAGTATTTGCAGTGAAATCACGGACAACAAGAGTCCGAAATAATTTTGCATGTTCATTAATCTCCTTTTCGTTATTTTCTGGGAAAACATTTTAGCTCATTTAATGCTTTATTGTTGTCGTTGTGAAGTCCAAAAAAGTCGACACAAACAATAATCCCAATTTATCGATACACTCCCTTCGCCTTTTTGATCCAATCCTTCCAGATTATACCTATTATCAAACAAGTGTGACATGTGACAAGTTCAAGAAGATGATGTAATAAGTATTTGGTTGAACAAGTCCTTTAATTCTAAATCCTTAATGATCAGCATTCACAGCCAAAAAACTCTCGCAGGAATCTTTGTAACTGACTGAGAAAAACCCATCCCAATCCCATTCGATGAACCTGTTCAAATAACTTTCTAATCTCATTTCAAGATGTTTGTGTATGCATGGACCTGTTGTTGTTAGCTTTGTTATCTAATATTATGACATTTCGATGTTTTTCTCATGTTTTTACCAATTCCATTCCAGATGAGTTATGTCAAATCAATACGAATTTCTAAACAATCCAAACTCTTGGATTAAACGACTTTTACTTAAACAATTACAACGTCAACTCACAATGGACAATGAACAAGTTAAAGAAAGTTTTACATGACATGAACTTCGTGAAAAAGAAACATTTTATGTAAAAAATGTAAGTACATGTTACAAAAATACAAATGTTCTTTTTCTTATATTGTCCAGCCGGCTCAATCCTTTTTTTCTATCTCTCACGCAAACTCCTTTTGCTGAAGGCAGGACCTCTTGGACCCTCCTCCAAAACATAAAAATTATTGCATGTCTTCGACCACACAAAACCTTTTTAATGAAGGGTCCCGTTTTCTCACGAATTTGTATTGAGTGGTCACTTCAAAAAATTATGCAAATGAATGAATTTTATTATATAATGAAGCGTGTCCACCTTCTTTATAAAAATGTAATTTTTACACATTGAAATTAACATCATCCTTTCATTTCCTCTGGCAAAGGTGCTGCATTTGTAGATTGTTGCTTGACAGAATTTTCCTCATTAACCAATCATCCATCTGATTTTGAAAATAAACTTTTAATAGGATTACTTTTTATATGCAATATTTAAAGTATTTTTAAATTATGATGACCATAGTGTATAGCTAACAACCAAATGTATACTTTTTGTGGGTTTCCTAACTGTCAACTGTCAATCAACACATTTTTTCCATTTTTTAATTCTCTTAATTCAGCACTTCATTGTCTGTTTATAATTTGATGGACACCAAGAATACACCTAAAGCATACGTGTCGTACGATGAGGATTGCTGTATGATGGTGAATAATGATGCATCATCGTTGTTGTTGCTCTGTTTTGTTCACTTCCAAAACAATATAATTATCCTTTAGTATAATTTTAATTCGCATACGAAATCAACATCCATCTAGTCACGAAACGAAAAACTCTGAGAGAACACGGGACACGGCACAAAACGAAAAGACGGAAGCCAAAGGGAAAAAAGTGAAACCGATTTTGCATGTATTTTGCTGACTGGTCAGCAGTTTTAAAAATTGTCATTTATTATAATAACACTGCTACTGTTCATTTTTGCTGAAAGTACTGTCGAACTTATAGTTTAGCATTACCCAAACAGAAAATACACTGCATTAATTGAACCCGACAACATCATTAAACATTTTACTTGTCTTTCTTTTTTAGTTGTCATTATTTTTCTTTCCATTTAGTGATTGCTACGAACTGAAGTAAAACGACATGCCTAAATAATTTTAGGAGCCCTTTTGGAAAGTGACAGAATTATCCTTATTTAGAAAATTGAGTTGAATTTGATTGACTGCAATCCAGCAACCACCCATCTAAATTCTTTCAATTATGAAAATATTTTTTATCCCTTGATTAATGTATTTTGCTTATTTTAATCCTAATGAGCAATAGCATACTGTATAGCTCAAATATACTATCAAATGGACCATGCCAATATCCTTTCCAAGAGCACCATCCTCATCATTTCGTGCTTATCAAAAAACAACTCTTAATTCAATGTGTCAGTCTTAATTTATCAAATCAGCGCAAACAGCAACTAAAAAACTTCCATGTTCATGTTTCTTATAAAATTGTCTCAAATATATCTAGTGCGCAGGTTAGAAATTTTTGTAGGCATTTTTAGCTGTCAACTTTTTAGAATTTTCCACATTCATTACAAAAAATATATAAGAAATACTAACGGTGCTTATGAATGTGCCTATTACTTCAACTCATTAAATATTCTTTAGAAGAATAGGAGATTTTTACGACCGTGGCCGTGGTTGTTCCGGAGTGCCTGGTAAAGACAGAAAAAAGAACTATCAACAGCGCAGTATGTTCCGCTTCATTTATTCAAACACCATCATCATCTACATGCATATACCACGTCCAATTCTGCTTTTTATAAAAGTACTACAAAATACTACCGAGAATATTTTATTGTACGAAACTATTTTTATATTGTTTCCCCTTCATCCCACTCATTCCCCCGTCTTTTTCATTTCTTTGTTTTTCTTGATGCTTGTTGGAAGCTTTTTTCTGAGTTTCTAAGAGAAAAAGTTGGCTAGCACAAAAGCAGCAACAACACAAGATATATCATCTTATCGCACATAAGAAATATATTAAGAGGAACGACGAAACAGTAGTGGAATGCATTAAAAAGTTTTAAAAAATTCCCAAAGTTATTTTCTTTTCTCTTTGGCATTCTCAAGAAGGAAAGAAAAGTTGAAAAAGAAAATGGTGAATACACAAAAATACTTCTCGTGCTGGTCCCTGCTTCCATTCTGCTGATGAACCAAAGTATTAACGAGGAAAGGGAACGGAATTTTTTATTTCGCTGGAAAACTTTTTAAACTAGTATATATACTGTTCCTTTCAAAAAGCTTCGTCTTTTTCTCTTTTTTCCATTTCTTTTCATTCCTCTTTTTCCTATTCCCTAGTCATTCCCCATACTTTTTGTAAACTTTCGTGTTTTTCTTGCTTTTTTGTATAAGGCCTATATTGTATATCCTATGCATACATGAACGATCTCATTTAAATGTTATCATCGTGCAAAGATAGAAAGTTCTTTCTATTTTACATCGTATGAAGCTTTTCAAAAGAGTTTTGGGAAAGGAAGTATAAAAAAGAGAAAGAATCTTAAAATAAAATAAACATGCATTTCCTCTCTCTTTCGAAAGAATTTTCATTTTGACAGAGAAAAGACTTGTTTCTACCAACTTTTGTGGTTTTTTGCCTTTCCTCTTCCTTCATTTTCTTTCTCTGGCTGACGCAACAACAACTATCTTAATGTTTGAATAAAGATGGAATTATTCTTTTGAAAATATAAAAAAATCGGAGAAGAAAACAGAAATACTTTTACTGCGGAGAAAATTCTTCATTTAATTTAAAAATTGATTATGTTTTTCCTTTTGTAGGAAAATTTATTAATTCCAGTGAATAGGCTTTGTGTAAACAGGAAGTTTGCAATAAGCTTTGCAAAATACTTTTAAAATTGAATTTCTTATAAGAATTTTACGTGACAAATTCACTCACTCATTCTGTCACTCATCAAATTATATAAAACTAAAGGGAGGACTAAATAAAAAGTTGTTTTTCAAAAGTGTCATTAAAAAGCTTTCTCCTTTTTCTCTGAAAGTTTTTTTCCTAAATTATTTCGGAACTCAAATAGGACGTATAATATTTAGGTTGTGTGATAACATGAAAAAGGACTGGAAAAAGAAACTAAATAAAATCACCCTTTTTATTTACCCAAATGTTTAATAAATCGACACGGTGTGAATATCCTCTAACCTCTGTTGTAATATTAAGTCATTTAATACAAGAACTGTTAATTTTTCACTTTTTCTTTAAAACGTTATGCGTTAATACCCCTTCTTATAGATTTTTCTGTTTTTGCCAATTTTAACCATAAATATAAATGCAGAAGCCAAGCCTTTCCGTTTCATTTTCAATTTTAGTCCTTTTATAAGCTTGAGAAATACAAACACAAAGTTTTTAGAACAATTTGAGTATTCCAACCTTTTTTGGAAGTTTTTTAAATGAATATATTTTTTCTTGAGAGCTCATTGGCCCATTAAAGATAATGCTTGCGCTATGTTCATGTCAGTTTTGTCATGCAACAAAAGGGCGTTCCATTCCCAACGCATGAAGTAGTATGCGTTCAAGAAACCTACCAACGTATATAGTAGTAAAACCCTATTCGAACAATTATTTGAGACAGGTTTGTTTTTGCTTTCACCATACATACCCGATATTAATATAAGGTCTATTTTTTAAAACCCTGGGAAAAGTTGAAAAACAAAGACTCCACAAACTCAAATTGGAATTCATAAGGGGCTAACACCTTTAGGTTTTCATAATAATAAAAATGATTACGTCTCTTCTCAGATCCAATCAACATTTTTCAACTTCCCCTTACAATATAAAAAGTTTTTAAGAAGGGAGTGGAAAAGGTGGTGGTGGCACTTAAAACATGATAAAAGTCACCTTAAAGTCCGCTAAAGTAATTCCTAATGAAAATGCATGGTACGGCCAAAGATATTGCCTTTTAAGTTTTCCCATCCCACTCATATACATTCATAATCTTAGGTGTCCCAAAGGATTTCCAGTGAAATGTTGAAAGTAAAGTGTCCTCTTCTCTCTGACTTTTTATGTTACAAAAATATAGAATGGAAAGCATACGCTTCTATAAAAAGAAATCGTTGATTGTCCTAACTATAATAAAAAGAAGAGGAAACTTAATTTCTTGTAAAAATAGGTAACCAGATATGACTAAAGGCACATACACGCCCAACTAGGAGAGACACTCGGAAGGAAGGAAGCGCACGAAAGTAATCAGTTTCCAGGTAAGGAAAAAAGGAAAGGAATAAAGGTTAATATGCACATATAGGCATGGAATATACGCCTTTTCCTTATTTCTTCCTTTCCCATATACTTTCTCATTTAATAACCTGAAGTCAAGTAAGTACTTTTTCTTCATAAACTTTCCTTTTTCATATCAACATATATAATCTAGATAAAAGAGAAAAACTCACTTTTCCCATCTTTCCAAATTTTCTTTACATTTTCTTTTTAATTCTGGGAACAAGGGGCATAAACATAATCTAGTATACGACGTATATACATTTTAGTACAAAATGTGTTTTACTCATATTGCATTTTTCTATAAAAAAATAAGGTGAGGAGAAGAGGCTCACTTTTCGTCTCAAATTCATGACATAGCTTTCTTTCTTTTTAGTCTCTTTTATTTCTCTTAAGGCTGAAAAAGTAGATGGAAAAAGTAAAAGAAAAGATATGGCTCCTTCACGTACACGTTTGTTTTTTCCTCTCTCTCGTAAACTTTAATTTTGTTCATTCTTTCAAAATTAAACCCTGGAAAGAAGTACGTTTCGTATCATTTCCTCTATAAAAGTAAGCTTTTCCTTGCTTTTTCCTATGAAAATGTTTAATATAACCGATTTATTATATGACTTTCTTCTTTCTTTTTGAGAATTTTGTAAGCTAAAGTTGTAGTCATCATACTCCCAGAGGAGAAAAAAGAAAAGACGAAAAAGACGTCAGATAATGAAGAAAGAAATGGAATAAGGTTGCTCCTGGATTATACATTTTCTACAGGAAAAAAGTGCAAAGGTACAACGTAATATCAAGTTAGAAAAGAAGCTCCTTGAAGGAAAATGTGAAAAATAAGAAAATTCTGAAGAAAGATGAGTCTGCTACTCCCCGTGGCTATAACATA
>JAANSO010002866.1:0-12568 GCA_036507315.1 Lepidocyrtus fimetarius | reverse complement strand
TTATTAATCGTTTAGTTTTTTGTCGTTTCGTTTAGTTTTTTAAACGAAAGGCTAAACGTGGCAACCCTAGTATGGAGTATTGTCAAGTGTGATAACGCCTGCAAAATATGTAAGTGGGTTGTTTTCCATATTCTGGTGAATTTGCTTCCATTTTCGAAGGAGTGTTTCACGGGAACCGTTCCCAATAGAAACTTTGTCACTTACAAAATACGGAGAGAAAAGGTAGGGCTTCGCAAAGTCCTCAATTCTTATAAAGATAACTGCTGGAGATGCAACAAATACGTAAGCATCGTTTAATATTTTTAAATGCCTTACGTCTTCTTTTTTAACTTCCTCCAGATTTGGAAACAAGATCCATAGAAAATTTGGTTGAAAGATCGTCGTTTCATTGAACACATCGTGGAATAAGGTGATAGCCGCAAAGGCTTCCACAACTTGTACTGTACAAACACTCCGTTTTGTGAATCCTGACAATGACCCAGTTTCTAATCTTTCCTTAGTCACGGCTGCATAATATGAAGTTGCTTTTGGGAGCTCATCCAAAACTTTAAATGTTATCTGTACATTGCGGAATTTATCAAGAATTTTTATTAGCTCAGAACCTTCGGTGTCTACTTTTGTGTGTTTTGTCTTTCTGGTTCCATTGTTTGTGTGATAGCTGTATTTAATGAAATGATGGTGTTTAAAAGTGCAATCTTTGAAAGAGTCTAGCAGTAGTGCGAAATCACTCGGTTTGTGACTTGTTATCAAAGAACAGTTCATGCTTTGGAGAAAATGTAACCGAAAAAGTAAAATATAGTTTAATTTTAGATATATTGAGAATACGTGTGCCACCGCATTTCCCATTTTCAAATCTAGGATTTGGATTTACCCAAAAAATTGAAGCTAAAGCTTAAACGCTAAACTTTGCAGGTACTCTGCAGGTAACAAACTAAAAATTTTTGTATATATTTTTAAAGGATTCTACATATCAATCTGCCAGATTAGTTAATCGCTTTTAAAAAGTAATTAAAGTCTAAATAATTAAGGTTAGTATTTCACACGTGGCAAAACAATATAATTCCATTTATTTTGGTGATCATGCAATCAAGATTGATAAATTACAAATAGTATAACTATTTATTAATTGTATTTTCAGTTAATTATTTTGTAAGAGCGGTAGGTAGTAAAAGTAATTACCAAAATTGAAATTAAGTTGTTGACATGGAAGTTACTAAAAATCGTACACGTGTATCTGTTTAATTTCTTTGCATTATTTTTTCTTTAAAATTAATGTGATTTTTAATAATTTTATGCATTACACGATGCGGACGGTTTGACTATTTTGCTTGGAAAATAAATCAAATTAAGATTAATAAAATCTTACTTTAGTTATTCGTATGTATTTTGCTAGATTTTATACAAACGTTTCCAGCCAGTTAACTTATAATAAGGCAAGGCGGTTGTAGCTTTGCCTTTATCAAAATTGCCGAAATAATTTATCTTAGATTTTATCAATCATTTATTCACTATCATTATACATAATCAAAATGTTTACCACAGACATGGAACATTTAATTTAATTATATTTTCTAATACGCCTTTCATCAGTTTAAATAATTATTATTTGTTTAATTTGTCAATCATGCAAATATATGAGGTAATTATCCTAATTAGATAATGACAGCAAAAATTAAGGAGTAAATTTTCTCTGATTAAAAGTTAATTTTAACCTCTAACTGTAGAATATTCAGTTAAAAGCCAAAGTTAATTAAATTTAAATTAAATATTTATATTTTTAACTGCAACAAAATGATTAAGTAGGTAGTAATTATCGAGAAAAATGTTAAAACAGTGCTGGAATTAATTACGTAACAATTTCCACATTCAAATCCAAAAGGAGTGCAACTATTCAAAATCATTTTTAACTTTAACTCTTCCAAGCTATCTTTTAATTGTTTGCAATCCCCGTTTTTATCATTTTCTCCATTCACTTTCTGACTTTCCTCATCCATCTCAATTCCCCTATGATGTTTTTTAAATATTCCAAATTGAACTTTATCCAAGCTCTGCAGCCAAACATGACGGAACTCCTCTGAGAGTTTATAAGTTTTTCCCATCCAGCTTAAAAGCTGAATTATTTCAAAAACGTAAAATGACACAAGCAAAAGCGAAGCTGACGAAGAGGTATCCGACAATGCTATTTCCGCTTGGAGGGGAATATAACTCAAAATGGTTAAATTAACGAGCAAAACAGCCTTACTGAAGAATAAAAGGTTGCCGAATAGCCCGTTAAACTCTTTCATTAATTCCCGAATCTTTTCAAACTTTTTCGTTGTAGATTCCACCAAAGCAAACAATCTTTTCCTCACTTGACCAGGATGATTTTGTTGCTTATAATTGGAAAAGTTTAATAATCTTAAGAGAGCGTCTGGATCCGAACCGGAAGTCAATTCTTCCAAACAAATGCAGAATGACTTTGCAACAATAAAAGCAAAAAAGAGGAATTGAAACAGACCAATACTGGCCTGCGCCACAGAAAATGAAGTGAATAAATACGAAAAAATCGTAAGGGATCCATTTTTCCAAGAAGAAAACAATTCTGTGGAATTAGCAGGTTTGTCAAAGACCAAGGATGTTAAATAAAAAAGATAGTGTGGATATTGCGTGTTATTTAAGCCAAGTAAAATTGATGAAAAAATGATTAAAAGAGGAACGTAAGATTTTAACTGATTTACAGCTCGCTGCTGAGCTTTGAAATACTTTTCCTTGCCATCTCCATTTGCATCAAAAACAACTTTGTCCAGGTTGTTTAATTTGTTCAGAAAATTTGCAATTTTTTCAGCTTTTGTGTGAAATTGGTAGATTATCACAAGAAGCAAAGTAAATGGCAGGATAAACGTTCCCAGGGAGATTGTTCCGATTCCTTTGTAAATATAGGGTTCCATCTGAGAAGGTTTAGACTCTAACAAGAGGATTAAATTTGTTAGTAAAAATATGAGGTAGAAAACTGGGGGTATTTTTGTGATGTAGTAAAAACTTAAATATGGAATATTTTTTGATTTCACACAGATAACACCATTTTGATTGTTTGTTTGCTTAAATGCTGCTAAATTCACAGTTGCCAGTGGATTAGAAGGTAATTCTTGAAGCTCTAAATTTGTAGCGCCAATAATCTTCATAACTTTGAAAATGCCACTGTAAACCTCTAAAACCTGAGGATCTTTGTTGTTTTGTAGTGCATCATTGGATCCAACCGGAACTTGGGGCAATGTGATAAGTGGGAATTCCAATAATCTTCATAACTTTGAAAATGCCACTGTAAACCTCTAAAACCTGAGGATCTTTGTTGGTTTGTAGTGCATCATTGGATCCAACTGGAACTTGGGGCAATGTAATAAGTGGGAATGGTGAAAGTTTTTGGAAAATATTCTTATCTTGCTTCATTGTGGCTAGTTAAGGTTAAGCACTGAAAAACAGTTTAGAAATCCAGTGAACATTACTTTAGTTCTTCCTAGAATCAATGATTGCATACACTGGTTGAAATAGGGTGCAAATTTTTTGGACGATAAACCCAATTATTGTTATTAATGGAAATAACATAAAAGCATTATTCTAACTTTTGGAATCGATAATGCCTTTCTTTATTCATTTGTTTACTGACACTAGTTTCTTCCCACTTGTTTTAATGAACTAATGGATTTAATTAGCTTTGTTAAATGAATCAAGATTAGTTAGCTTATTGGTTCAATCAATAAAGGCAAAACAAATGATGAATTTGCAATTATCTTATTCGTTAAACTAAACGTCAGGGTTACTCATGTAAATTTTAATAAATAATTTACTTTAAATTATCCCAAACTAGTAAATATTTTAGGAAAATCATTTAGAATAAATGTAATTTTTAGTAAAAATAGTTTCCGAGAATCAATCACCGCGGATTGCAGAAAAAGTTGTCATAGTGGAACATAACAATGTTTCGTTTTTCAAACAAATGTGTTGGTATAACCAACAAACGTACGTTATAATTTGTTTGTAATGTAATAGACTAATTAACTGAATAAACATTGCAAAATTTTCTTGATAAACCAAAACTCATTTCTGCGGTTATGTTTAAAAATATTCCTATTAGACAGTCGAGGAGTACGTTTGAGACAGAAAAATAAATCACTAGTTGACCCTTTCCCAGTCAGTTCGAATCATTTTGAATTTGCCACGACTCAAGCTTCTGCGACTAGAGTCAATGTCTGGAATAAGATGAGTCTATCGGAGATGGGTATAAAGTTACCGTTTAAAAACAAAATGAAACCTAATTATATTACTATTAAATTTCCAATATTCAAATGATAATGTGCAAATAAAAGTTAATTGTTGTTTGGTTGAGCGAAAGTAGTAACCTTTATTAAGAACAAGCATTCAAAATTTATTTGCTGGAAGAGAAGGTTGTAAATCGTAATGAATAACTCTTTTAACCTGAGGAAAGTAAAAGTTCCACGTACGCGTAGAAAAACAACAAAAAAGTCTGAACTTTACTATTATTTTGAAATTTAACTGGAATTATCTTAATTTAATGAATATTTTTTGAAGCTACAATATTTGCAAACTGATTACACCCAGTAACCCAAAACTTTTTTACTTTGCAGCAACCTCTCCCAACTCAAAACGTTTCCTAACAATTTCTTGAAGTAAATCCTCCCATTTAATATTTCCGTCATAAGCTGGGACATTCAAGTCCTCTTCTTCCTTCACAACACCAACTACAACTTTCAAAGAAGTTAAGAAGTTTCCAAGTTGTTCTTTTTTAATAAAATTAGAGCCCGTGGGGTCGAACTGGTGCCAGATTTCACAAAAGCTCTGTAAATCCTTCTCTGTCAAAGTCAATTTTTCTTGCTGGACTTGAAAGATGTACTCGACAATGACAAGAATGTACATGTAAGTAACAACAATGAATGAGAGGACTACAAAAGAGATAACAAAAATCCTGGAAAATGCCACCCCGCCACATTCCGGGCACCGGAATTGACCTCCCAGCCAGTGCATTTCATAATCCCAATAGTCTCCAGTTACATACTGCATTATTTGAACTAATGAATTCTTAAAGTTTTTAAAGTTGTATTCAGAGTGGCTCACATCTGCCCTTTGCACGTTTGCAAAAGCAATCAAACCAGAAAGAGCGTAGGAGCAGATTAAAACAGATAGAACTCCAGACGCGGATATTATTTCCGGAAGTGACCTTTCCCAAGTTAAAAGCAGCGTTTTTATCCCTCTCCTCCAAGACGAAAGCCAACTTAAGATTGGCTTAACGGCTTTTATTGTCAGCAAAACTGAAATGTCTACTCCATATTTAGTTACCCATCGTGCAGGCAGACACAATTCAATTACGGAGATAATGACAATGATAAAATCAAAAATGTTGGAAATTTCTGAAAAATATTGTCTTCGAAGAGCGGCAATTTTTAAAGAGCATTCCAAAAAGATCACAACGACCGCTAAAATGTCCATTTGGATTAAAATTTTTTGAAATGCCGGACTCATGTTGTAATGCCAAGTGGGAGAGGTGCATAAGTACAGCGCCATCAAGAGAGAAATCCCTCCGGTAAACCATTTGCTTTGAATTGTTCTCAGCAAAATTGTTGAGTCCCTTTTTGCCCTAGATTGAATTCTTTGAATTTTCACCTTTGTATCTTCAATTAACTTATTTATGTCAATTTCCCTGCTTTCCTTTTTCTGTTCCTTTACCTCCTTCACCATTTTCCCCAGTAGGTAACTGAATGTCAAGAAAACTCCAAAAATTACAAAAAGGACGATAAAAACGTATCTTTTCATTTGCATTTCTCTGTTAGGACGTGCTCCCTCTCTTGAAGAATACAATTCATCGTTGATGATTCCATTCCAGTGTTGGAAATTGGCAAGTACAAAAAGGCACAAGGAAGCATTCCCAATATCGTCAAAGTGGTACATGGCATTCTCTTCTGTCCAGTTCATTTTGTGACATTCTGCCGCAGAGTTTACCGGTTCTGATTCAGAGTGGTGATCATTGACGCACTAAAATCCAAATTAAATAAAAGTATTTGTGCCACATAAAATAATCTAAATGTTGTCTTACGGTGTACAGAGTTCCCCTGAAGGCCACAATCCCCGCAACAGCAAACACAGTCCAGAGCGTTATACAAGCCGGAAGTAACTTCGCAACTTTCACCACCACCCTTCCCATATCCTCCGTAATGTTTTTAAATCTCCCAACCCGACGCAAGATTAAAACCGGTCGAAGTGCCCTCATCGCCCCCAGGTTCCATTTTTCCTCCCCGAGAAAGCATTCCAATAGGGTTGCCCCCAAAATAAATAAATCCAACCGGGTCCAGTTCGATTTTACAAAACGGAATGGACCATTTGCCCCAATTCTTAGGAAAGTTTCCAACAACATGACTAAAGTAAAAACGACGTCGAAAACAAACAAAATGAGGACGCTATTCGGTCCCATGTCGTGTTTCTCGTCTTCCTCTCCAAATTTCTCCATCTTACGCTTCCTATACCCTCGTTTGTCATTATCTTCGGGTTTGTTATATTTCAAAGGAAAGCTGCAAGCTAGTATAAAAACTACTACAAATGCGTTAAAAAATTTACTTCGTAGTACAATTGCGCAACCCCTTTGCACCTTAACCCAAACCGAGTTAGAAAATAAAAATCCATTCGATGAGAAATCATTCTGATCTGAAATAGCTTCACTTGGCTGACTCCTAAATAACTTTTGCTTTAAACGCTTCAAAAAGTTAAAAGTATTCTGACTGGATTCAGTTTTTTCCTCGAATTGGTGGCAAAGTAGGATAAAAAACGTTAAAACAAACAAACTTCCGGTGGAAACCGCAAAACAAGAAAAAATCAGTTTCAAATCAAGAGAAGCATTGTCAGGAGTGAATCTCGAGATAAGGCCAACCCACTTCCCTCTAAAATGATTTAGAATTTGACGGTGAGCAATCCTGTCATTATTTAAGTTTCCGTTTGTGTAATAAACCACCCCCGAATCTTCAAAATAGCCTTTGGAATTACCCCCAAAAAATAACTTGTAATTTGCAAAGGAGAAAATAAAAATTAAGATGTTGATCACAACCACGTAGCTGAAGAGTTGCGTATATGCTTTGCCAATGTGGCGTAAAAGGTTTCGAAATGAAGGCCAATATTGTCCCAAGCGGAGAATCACCAACTGAAAAGAAAAAACCAGTTTAGCGTGTATTAATATGGATTTTTATTTTAAAAAGCTTACAGCTTCAAGAAATGTTGTTTCAAGGACATATCCCAAAGAAAATGAAATAACGGCGTTGACAACAATCACGAATTGGAGTTTATTCCAGTTATCTTTAAAATACGGAACCGGACCAAGTGCAAAAATTTTGCAGATGAACTCCAAAGTATAAACAAAACAAAATACCTGTAGAAAAGAAACACAAATTTAAATTTCTCCTGCGCGCGTGCAGAAAAATAAATAATTTCCGGCTACCATTCGACCGTAGGATATCATCATCGTCAGGATTCGTTCATTTTGCTCCATTTGGTCATGAATCAACGTCAAAAATAGAATATTTATGACAATGACACATTTCATTCCTCCGTTAAGTAAGGAATAAACCCATTTTGGGAATTTGTTTAAAACTGAAATGCCATTCATGCGGCAAAATGGGGTAGCTTCAGTGAACCAGCGGGATAACGTTTGCGTAATTAAATCCAATCCAGTTAACCGTTGAGATTTCCTCTCATTTAAATAAGCTTTATCCTCTTCCGCATCATCTTCCTTTTTCTTAACAAGATCTCCCACGGCGTAGGCAACAACTCCGTAAAATAAAGCCGTCGTGTAAAAGGACAAGATAAGTAAAGCCGAGACGAAATAAACATTGCTCCAGTTCCCTCCAACTCTAGAAATCTAAAGAGATTTGTTAAATTAGTTTTAAAAATATATTTAAAAGTAATTACCGCTCGGTCAACGCTTCTCCAGCAATTTAATTTCATAATTCGAACTGAAGTGAGAAAGCCCCAGAGGAAGTTGTCATACAGGAAATGGCCATCGTATTTTGTAAGCCCGTAGCCGCTTTTACAGGTGAATCCTTTAGGACAAGTCCTTAAAGCAGAATAATTTTTTAAAAAAAAATTAATTTGCTTTCCCCCAAAATCTGAGCCTTACATAGTCACATTGGAGCAAATCGGATGATGTTGCCTATCCCAATTGTCAAGCCAATTCTCGTCGTCTTCGTTCCAAGTTTCATAATCAATATTTTTCCTTTGATAATCATTCGGATCCAGAATGCACTTGTTCTTTAAAAACCCATCGTTGGTGCGGATCCCAATTATTGTAAATGTGGCCAAAAGAATCGTTATTAAAATCAGGACATTTAAAAACCGCTTGTAAATGCCCAGAACACCTTCAACGGTAGTTCTCAAACCTAAAATTTTAAATTCCTTGCAATAAATGTATTAAATTAACTTTTAACTTTGTAAAATTACAAGTTATATGCCCCATAAGTTTAACCGCACGAAGTCCTAGTCCCACAACGCCGTATTTATCTTGTAATCCTCCCAAAAAGACAAATCCGGTTGTTAAAATAATTAAATCCAGCCAGTGCCAATAATTCCGTAAATAAGTAAACTTGTCCAGGAGTAATCCTCGAGCAATCATTTTTATTCCGAACTCCAATGTAAAGAAGCAAAGGAAGACAGCCCTTTGTGGAAATTAAAAACCCGTTAAAAACCAATTAATTTAACTAAATAATAAAATAATTACTCAAAAGGTGCCGACAAAACACCGCCAGACAGGATTGTCAATCCCCAGTTCAAAACCACAGCCGCTACAACAACCCAATCGAATAAATAATGGGATGAGATTTTAACTGCAAAGTTGCGAACTGGATTGAATGGGCTGAAATAGCTGAGGGAGTTTGAAACGGAGAAGCGATGAATTTTCCCCCTTCCGTTTACCACCACAAATGTCTAAAAACAAAGAATTAAAAATAATTTTTACATTTTTACAAATAAAAATTCTCCACTTACGTCTTTATAAAAAGGATCAATGTCCTCCAAAAACACATTCACAAATTCCGCAGTAAATTTTGAGAAAAGCTGCGGAGGTAGCTTAAGCCCATCTTTGAGTCTTCTATTGGGCTCTGTCGCTGATTCAATCCTTCCCGTTGGTAAATTATTTAAGTTAGGGCGTAAAAGTCGAAAAAGATTTTCTCTTGTTTCGAAATCTTCCTCCATTTCCATTTTAAACTTATGCAAAAACGGAAAAATAATCAAAATAAGTTGACAATTCAAAATTAAAAAATATATTGGGAAGCGTCTGAAGCGGAGAAAAGTTTTCAAATAAAACGTGTATGATAAAATTCAAAAGGAAAAACTGAACTCTTTTTATCTTGTCTAGACAGCTTTCAAAAAAATGCACGTGGTAGTTTCATGAAATGTTTTACGGTTTTTTCAATAAACTGCTTCTAAGAAAAAAGCCTACGTACAAAGCCTGCCTTCAGATAAATTATCAGTTTAATATTTTTGTGCAATGTGCATGCTCATAAGTTATTAATGTAAAATAAAAACCGATTACAATGTGAACTTTGAACTACTTTGAGTCATTCATGAACAAAGCAGCTTTTTAACTTATAAAACAGTTGTAAATAGCGTTCTTTGCAGCTGTCTATTCAGACAGGATTAATTTTTTATTGCGCTTGTATTGCTGATAATGATTCTTTGAGATTGAAAGAGAAGAGGCGAAGGATAATGTAATTGGCTTCTACATTCTGCAGTGATTTTTCATGTCATTTTAAACTTGAAACTAAATGATTATGATTAGTAAAAATTAAAAGCAAGGTTATCACTTTTACATTTGGATTGACTGCACTTACAGATTTATTAATAAAACCGTACGTTTTACATCAATTGAAAGTTTATTACGTAAAGCTAAGCTCATTTTTAAGCGTATAACAAGCTAAAGGAATTTAATGTTGCATTAAAAGCTTCTGGAAAAGATAACTATTAAATAATTAAAGATTTAAATATTTAAAGCTTAAATGTCTATTATTTATTGCCAATTTTTACTGTAGTAATAATAAATTAGCTGTAGTAACATTAGCAAAATCCTCAAATTTCAGCGGAGTCGTCCTCTCTAGAAAGTTGCACGAAGCGATTGAAATCCTCAGATTCGGACAAGCCTTCAAAAACATTTTTATTTTAAGTCTTCTTGTCCACCTGGATCTTTTATTAACCACCTGGAACCCTTTCCCAACCGTTTTTATTAATTCTTTTGAAGATGCGAACCTTTCAACATCCGATTTTAATTCTCTAGAGCGTTCATTCACATCAGCCATGAAACCGTAAAGTCCCAAAACCACTACGATTGATTCTGCTGCCGCCATTCCATACAATCCCGACATTGCCAAAACATGAGCTCCCCCTTTTTCATTCATTCTTACCATCATAAACCAACTGATGATGTGGACAAGGATTGAAGAAGCCAGCAACTGAGCCAGAAATACTTTGTGGATTTCGCAAAACAATTGGCAAAGGATTTGCAACTGTCGAAATAGCTTCAATGACATTTCCAGCTTTTCCACAGAAACTTGTTGAATCGATTTTTTCATTTCACTTCGAAATTTGAACAACCCGCCGATTATTCCGTTGATTATCAAAACAAACTCTGAAATTATGAACATTGTAATTTGCGGAGAAAGCTGGAAAGCCAGAGCATTCAAAATAAAAAGAAGACTCCTTTCAATACACTGTATGAATCCAGAACTTTGCTCGTACATTTTACCGGAATAACGTTCCAGAAAGAAAAGAACGTTCATCGGAAAGGATGGAACCATTGCTGCTGCAAGACTGACGGAAATTGTTGAAATGAGGTACATTTTTCCTTGAAACTTGCAAATTATTTTTGCAATTTTCAACTTTCTTAGAAATCTTTTGTCTGTTTCATTTTCCATGTCGAAACCTACAATTATTTAAAAATTAGTTTTAAAAGCTTATTTTTCTCTCAAAATCTCAACTCACCCATGCAAACTTTCTCCATTTGAATTAGCCCATTTAGCACGAAAGCAATTTCGGATCCTGTCTGGATTAAAACAAGGAATGAACCGGCGGCACATGAGAACACAAAAAACCAAAGGAAATTCTGGCATTTTGAAGCCATATCAAACTCCTCAGAGCTTTCTCCATTCCTCGATTCCTTTTTGGTATCCGAAAACAATACAAAATAAACTTGGGTAAAGCAGATAACCAAGCAAATTAAGGATTGAGCAATTAACGGCCTTTGATTCTTATCTTTTGGGTAAGCAAACTTTTCTTTTTTACAGTCCCAAACAAGCGGGGCTACACCAGCTTTAATTTTCCCTGGGATTTCATTGATTTTTATGAAATCTTCTAAAAACTTGCAAGATAAAATTATCATTTTAGATATTGCACTCACAGCTTTCACCTGGCATTTAACACTAGCTTTAGCGCCACTGTCTGGCTTGAAATAAGTCAAATTTTAGGTCACGGTAAATAAAACTTGACGGTATGAATTTCAATCTTGTTTACTTTTTAATTTTCTACAAATGGAAATGCGCAAATAAAACTATGAAATGTTAATTGGTTGAGCGACAGTAATATTATATTAACTAGGCCTCGTTATGAATTGAATAATTATGTTGATGCTTTGCAGACTAAAGAAAAATTCCCAATAACATTTATATATTATTTGCTAGATAAATAGATTACGTAAATTGTAACACGTAATGAAATACTTGTCGAATTTTTATTACATTAAAAATTTATGGTTTGTTTGTTATTTTAATCAACAATACTTAACGTAACAACAGAATCAATCACGCAATGATTAAAAGTAAAGCTAGTTTGCATTCTAAACGCTTCCACGGGAGGAAAGCAGTACGCGATGGGGGCACAAGACCTCAACTGCAACCTTCCCAGTTTCCCCCTTGATTTTACCCTCCACTTCGTTATGAATTCTTTTGTATTTGCATGTGGAGCACCACAAAGTACGCCAAAAATTAGCATAGCAAACACAAAAAAGGCATATAAAATCCCCCCGGACAAATAAAGAAGAAGGTGTAGCTTGTGGAACAAATTTATTATCACGTAACCTCCTAAAATAGCTAGTACGCATCCCAACCCAAGTATAATCTGAATGAAACCGGAAACAAGATCTACTCCTATTTTTACCAGGGTTTGGCATATCCGAAACAGCTTTAGTTTCCAAAGAAATCCTTTCTCTTTTTTTAAAATTACCTCGGTTAATTCTCGGATTATCTGGCCAAACATCATTGTAACCACGATGACGTAAACTGTAACGGAGGAAGCTTGCCAAGCCAAAATTGCAAAAAATGCCCCTATCGGTATTCTAAATATAAAATATTCTTCAAGAAAGTTTTCTTTGCCTAAAATATGCACTATTTTTGAAACAGTCAGTGAAATTGGGTCGTAATGGCGCATAACCGGGATAAAAAAGTAAATAAAAGGCAGCAAGCTTGCCTAGTTACTAGCTCGAAGTGTCTGTTACTTCCTTTCGTTTTAATATTTTGACCTCAATCCTATGTTTTGTAAATTCGCAATTTTT
>JAANSO010002865.1:0-12569 GCA_036507315.1 Lepidocyrtus fimetarius | reverse complement strand
TGGCTTTTCCAGCTATCAAGCTTCCGAAGCGACTGAATTTACTGCAAAATATTTGAAAACGGTGCTCAGCATCATTCACTTGTTTATTATTTGCGTAATTATATTCTGTCGGTTTGAATATGAAGAATTTGCAAGGTTTTTAAACGATATGATTGCTTTTGAGCACGTTCTTGAAAAAAGAAAACCTTCTTTGCTGCAAGAGGAACGGAATACTTTGATTAATTTAGGGATTGGAATGCTTTACTGTGGAATGCTTGGAATGAGCGTTTTTATCTCATTCATTGAAGCTTTAATTTCAAACACGCAGTATAATATGTATCCACCTGCGTTTTATTTAGACTTGGAGAGGATATTCTCAAATCCGGTGTGGATTCCACTTGACCTTGGACTTCGAATTATTCGGGCTTATTCTACCTATTATATTTGTAGGATTTCAGTGACTGGAGCGTTTCTCATTTACTCATTGGACATGCTCCTCGCTCCTTTCTGTCTAAACAAATGCTTAAAAACTTTGGAGGTTATCATCGGGAGTGATAGCTCTTATGATACAAAAGAGTTTGTTTTTATCAACCGAATTCGACAGTTTCAATTGCTTTGCCAAGGCTACAATAACATTCACAAAGGTTACTTAATTCCTGCGCTTATCATTCTCTCGATAACTTATCTATCGGGAAATAGCTACGGTTTGGTTGCTTTGAATAAAGAAGCTAGCGGAGGAGGAGATCTTTTGCAGGTGATGGTCTACCTAAATGGAATCTGTTTGGGACTTGCCATTCTTCAGTTTGTATTTCTCTTCCCGGCAAAATTATACTTGACGAGTACTACGGTGCATAAGGGAGCCTGTGGGGGAATGGCTAGGAATAGTAAAGTGAAACGGAGATATTGGAAGTCATTTCCTGTGCAGAAGATTTACTTTGGTGCGAGTAATAACTATTTTGAGGAGACGACGCAACTTAAAATTTTAAAGTTTGCTTTTGACACGACTATCAACATGTGCTTACTTGTTTAAGTCAACGAGGATTGGGAAAAATTCCAAAAATCACGGAGAAAGGCGCTAATAGTTATATTAAATGTTAAAAATAGCAATATTTTTTTGCAAAAAGTAGTAACGTCATTTGTTCTAATACTTATTAATATTTCATGACAGTTTATCTAGCACGGCAATTATTGCAAAATGTTACTTAGTACGGATGAGAACGTAGTTAATTTGCTCAAAAAGTCTGCAGCAAACAACAAAGGTGAAAATAAAAATAGATAAACTCTGCTGAAATGTGTTAAATCATTTAACGGTCAAATATGGGTAGAGAGACAGACAGCCAGACACGAGTAAAATTGCTAGCCGAATCCAAATTCTTGAATAAATAATTTTGGAATTGCTCAGGTCAGAATTTTCGTAACTGTAAAATGTAAATTAAACACGTCTAAATATGTGTTGGGCTTTAATACGCTGGCGGATTATTTGCTTTAGTTAATAAATATTTTAATCCCAAAAGTTTTTGCTTGGATTTTTGTAGGCTTATTTAGAAGAGGCACAAAATGAAGAATTTCTAACTTGAAAAACTTGTTGAATAAAATATTGATTTGCTCACACGCCATAATAAAATAACTGCTGGGTTTGGTCTAAAATAAATTCCTACAAACGGACGAAATAGTAAAAAATTAATAAAGCCTAAGCAGGGTCATTAATTTGCTTTCAATCTTTTAGCTTGATGTACATTTTAATAGAAAAATATTACAAAACCTATGCAATTTTGATTGGCTTTTAAAATAAATTCTTATCCTTATATAAAAACACCTAATTCATTACCTACTTGATTAACATATAAGCCAAAAATTGGCAATTTCTTTAGCACGTGTAATATCTGTCAGTATTTTAGAAAATTGTTCCCAATATATAATTGTTTTTCAATATGAAATGTGCTTTTCAGGTTCAGTATGATTAACAAGTTTTTGCGCCTTTCAATCACACATGGGAATTAATTTTGCATAAAACTTATTTTAGGTAATTTCAAATAGAAAATTTTTTCCATCTGACATTTGAACAATTCTGGATGATTGACAGGCTTACGTCCGTCTATTTTAGTAACTTCCTTACTCAACCTAAAATGAGTTTAACCCTGGAATACCATCAGAGTTTTTATCATTTGTGAATTATCTGTCGAAAAGAAAGCCGCTGGATGTTCAATAGATAAAAATGCTTTTAACAACCGGCTCAATCAAAACCATCCGTTGGGTACTCATTGCCAACCGGAAGTTCACGGGACTTCCCATAGTGTCCCCTTTGCTCCTCACACAGAACCAAACATCAATCCATTTCACGATTGAATCGGGTTACAAATTCGAGCGAAATCCGAACTTCCTCCGAAGGGATTGGAAGCTCCATTTGATAATCTTCATCGTCCTCGTTGGATTCTCCAGCTTTCAAGCTTCAGAGGCTACTGATTTCACTGCAAAATACTTGAAAACCACATTAAGCGCTATTTACTTGTATGTAATTTGCGTAATTATATTCTGTAGGTTGGAATATGGAAAATTTGCAAGATTTTTAAACGATTTGATGCATTTTGAAGAAGAGTGCATTATTCGCAGTAGGGGACCATTGGGTATTCAGGAGGGAAGAAAAATAAAATTGATTAATTTAGGGATTGCAGTTCTCTATTGTGGAATGCTTGGAATGAGCACTTTCGTCTCTTTTATTGAAGCTTTCCTATCAAACACGCAGTTTAATTTGTATCCGGCATCGTTTTATTTACAACCGGAAGGCACAGCCTGGATTCCACTTGGCATTGCACTTCGAATCACTCGGGTTTATTTTACTTATTATTTCTGCAGGATTTCTGTAACCGGGGCATTTCTTATTTACGCCCTTGACATGCTTCTCGCACCGTTCTGTTTGGATGAGTGTTTGAAGAAGTTGGAACTTATCATAAAGAATGAAACTGAATCCTCACCTTATGATTTTGCACAGCTTATCTTTATCAACAGGATTCGACTAATTTCAGTTACTTTGTCAAAGCTATAATAACATACACAAAGGGTATTTAATTCCTGCGCTTATCATCCTTTCGATAACTTACTTATCGGGAAATAGCTACGGATTAGTTGCTTTGAATAAACAAGGGGGAGGAGATCTTTTACAGGTGATGGTTTACTTAAACGGAATATGCCTGGGACTTGCCATTCTTCAATTTGTATTTCTCTACCCGGCAAAATTATACGTGACGAGTTCTAAGGTACATGAAGGAGCGTGTGGGGGAATGGCTACAAATAGTAAAGTCAAGCAAAGGTACTGGAAGTCATTTCCGGTGCAGAAGATATACTTTGGAGGGAGTAATAACTTTTTTGAGCAGACGACTCAATTAAATATTTTGGAGTTTGCTGTAGACACGACTATAAACATGTGCTTGCTTGTTTAAACAAAATTCATAAATGGTTCCAAATTGTAACTTACACAGATCCAATATAATTTAATTTGGATTAATCTTAATTTAATAGATCCTTTTAATTTCTAATGCATAAAATAAGCACATCAGACACTGGGCAGATCACCTAATATATGCTGAAATTTCACAATTTACTTATCGATTTTTAATATTTGTGATAAACATCCACACGTGTTTCACTTTATTTTATTATACTAGATTGTTACTTAACTTTTAAGCTGTTTATGCAAGAAGTAAAAAAATCGTTTATTTTCAAAGTTTTGCAATAATAAAATTATATTCATTGTGCAGAAAAAACCAGAATAATTTATTGTGATTAACTCAGGGGCAAAACTACGAGGAATTCATAGGGTGAATTTCTCACAGGTCGTGCCAGCAATGGGGCGATATAGGATCAAATAGAGCTTTTTTTAATATTAAGTACAAAAATTATTACGCTGTCTAATATTTTGCAGAGTAAGTTTAATTTCAATTTTATTTTCGTATATTTTACAAAAAGTTTTCCAGCTCTTTGGCCGCAATTATTTTTGTCTGCATTTTTAGCCATTTATTTTCGTCTCTAGTTTATAAAATACCAGTTTTTAAATAGTTAGGTAAAATCTAAAGAATCAAACTTTCTTTGTTAATTTTTAAAGATGAATCTAACGAAATCTAAAGAGCTTTCTTTCATTTATCCTCGGGTATTTATACTCAATTCCTGTCGGTTAGTAATTTATTTAATTCCTTAAATGTGACCTAGATTTTGGATCTTGTTCTGACGTTTTTCAATATAATAATGTTAAGTAAAACTCCTGTTGAAATCGAATCAATTTTAAAAACAGCAGGCCGTGCCCACAGTGGGTCATCCAGGCAGTGCTTTCGCCAGCCACTGGAATTTCTTTCTATTTCTTTTATAAAAGCTTTATATCTCAATATGCAAAGAAAAAAAGTGAAATTAAACTTACCGGATAAGAAAAATATTTGCTAATTTCGAAACCAGGAAATCCAAAACTATTGCCCAATTACTTTGTAGACAATTCTACCTAGTGAAAAGCGTCACAATCATTCAGGTTTTTACAAAATATAGACGCTAGTATTCAATTACCCCAAACCCTTATTTTGCAATTTTGATAAGAAAATGTTGTCGAACGAAATCATTACGATGTTAAAGCGTCGGCTTTTCATATTAAAATATTCTGCATGCTGCCTTTTCTACTGGGATTTAGCAAAAAACAAAGCGGTTCTCAGCGGCATATATAATTACCTATTTTGGCTAACAATGTACGGAAACGCTTTAGTTTTTGCTGCGGCTTTCACCACCTATGTCTACCTAGACACTACCTTTGAGCCAATTCCAGAAGAGGATCTTGAGTGGACGAGAATGATGAAAAGAAGCAGACAAGGAACCTACCGAACAATGACGATGGTGTTCATCTACGCAATTACTATATTTGTGATATTTACTTGCTCAATAATTGCGCTTCTGAAAGAATCGAAGAAAGACATCTGCGCAGTTTATACAGGCCTCTTCCTGCTGGATGAAAAGTTCAAAGGTAAAGTAATTTAATAAATTGGCGGGAAAACTAATTTACAAACTTATTATTGCAGATGAACTATGCATAAAAACTCACCAGCCACCGGAAGTGATCCAATCTTTGAGAAAATTGAATAAATTCTACGAAGCCGCTTTGCTACTCACATGTGTTGTCACTTTGATAGTTCCTGTTATCCTTTTCTTTTCAATACAACATCCAATGGATCCAATTCACACCCTTTTTGAAGATATTTTAGAAATTGACACTCAAGGATTCACCCCAAAGGCCTTTTTCTGTGCATTTTTCTATGCACATTCAACATTCGCAATTTGCAATTCATTCGTGACTCCCATTCTCCTCGTAATTTTAGGCTTTAGCTCTTGCTGGGTTTGGATTGCAGCAATAACGCCAGTGTCCCGGATAGGACCTTCCACCTACGAAACGGAATACTTGGGGGAGTTAAGCGAAGAGAAAATCATCTGGGTTTATAGATGCAATCAGCTGCTGTGTGTGTATACAAACGCAATAGTGGCCAAATCAAGTATGGCTGTTCACTTTGCCATTGCGCACATTGTCATAATTATTGTTTCTTTCTTAATTTTAAGAAATTTTGAAGTGTTCTTAGAAAATCAAGAATATCAACTGTTGTTGGTATTCACATCGATTTTGTTTATCACAGGGTTAGTAGTCAAACTAGAATGCATATTTGTGGGAAACGTTGTGGATAAGTCAAGAGGATTGAGGGAGTGGTTTTTACGGCGGACTGGAAGGAATAAAGTTGTGCATAAGACGGCAAGGTCATTCCAGGACGCTGTGGTGAAAACGGCATATCCGTTTTTTGGCGTTTCCAATGACACTTTCCTTGAATTTTGTAATATTAGTATTGACCACCTTGTTAATCTGCTTTGTTTGTAATTAGGGTTTTCTAATAAGGCTTATCACGATAATATTAGTTAAGTTCAATAACTCTCGTTAAGTAAAAAATACATGCATAGCAGGACTACTTAATGCGGCGCGAATTACCAAAACTTGAATTTTATCATTGCACTAGCTTTGTAAATTATCGATTTATAAAATCATTAGTGCTCGATAAAAAGCTTAAGTTAATAAAGTTCTACTTTTAATGTTGTATAAAATTATTTTATTGCAGAAATATTTACGACAATTTTTATTTAAACCTACTCAAATAAAATTAGTTTACTGAATATGATCAATTTATTTTTCTTATCGTGGACAATAGATATTTGAGCTTCTTCCCATATGACGATAAATCCACTGAACAGTTTCTAGAAAAATTAAAAATGATTTCATCACTGAAAACTTTAATTATATTTAACATTTAATTACCTCTTGTGTCCGTGTACAGCGCAGGATTTCCCATTGCACAAGCCTTCGCCTTGCTGACAACTCCAGCCAGAACGTATTGATTTTTCCCTTGGTTAATTTTATAAATAAGTGGTCCACCAGAATCCCCAGAGCAAACGCCTTTATCCCCAGTTTTAAACCCAGCACAAATATGCCGCTTCGTTTGGTCATTTCCTTTGCAATTTTCTTCGGAAATAAACGGATGCTCTTGCTTTTGAAGGACCCTTGTTAAAGACTCCACATCCTGCCTGGGTCTGCCCCATCCAGCAGCGATAAAACTGTCCCTTCCTTCTTGAAATTCCAGCTTTTCATTTAAAAAAGGAAGGCAAAGTGGGCCAACTTTAGATTCTTTTAAATTCATCTTTGTTTTTAACTTAATCACTGCAATGTCATAGTCTCCATATTCCCATTCAAAAAACGGATGCACGTAAATTTCTTCCACGTCTACTCGAACGGATCCTTCACTTTCATCAGTTTGCATTGGATCGTTCCAGCCCGGAGTCCATGAATAGTTTGCGTTTTGTCTGGGAGTTAACCCCGGGTCTTTGTCCATTACGTGGGCATGGAATATTACTTGGATGTGTTCTGGTTTTAATTGATGAGTGTTGATGAACATGCAGTGAGCCTAAAAATTTAAAATTATGTGAAAATTTGTTTTTCTGTTAAATACTTGGCTTACAGCGGTAACTGAGTATGAATCCGAGACGAGAGAGGCTCCACACCAGGAAACCCTTTCCCAACCTTTGCGTCCCCCGGGGTGGTACACGACTGCTCCAAGCCAGGGAAATTCAAATTTTTGAGCGTCTTCTCCGTTCACTACTCGTCCTTTGTTGTTTATCACGCCACATGCTTCAAATTTAAAGCGATTAATATAAAAATAAACATTGTTAACCGTTATTTTGTAAACTTACTGCATTTTGCAGAAGTGAACTTATCCGAAGCAACTTCTGGCAAGTGCTTAGCTGAAACTTTAAAGTACCCGGTAAATAAAATCCCTTAATACTTAATTCAAATCATTTTAAACCTTTTTTATTCTCTTGCAGTTTAACGTCATTGGAGCAATACGCAACACAAACAGCATCTGACTTCCCTTTAACCGTAATGTACAAATCAGAGCCGGTATTATGAGAGATATAAGGTTTCCCCAAAAAGAAAGAACCGCATGCTTCTAAATAGCCAACTGTTCCATCGCTTATCTTAAGATAATCACTTGGACATTTTCCAGACACCGGAGGTTTACCAAGGGAGTGAGATTCATCGCCGTCGCAAAGAATGGCGACGATACAGCGCTCAGCTTTGCTTCCCTATTTCAAAATAAATATAAAATTATGGAAAAGTGCAAAATTTTAAAATGTTTACCAAAAAATCATAACTGCAATCCTTCCCGGGAGAATTTAACTGAAAACGGATGAACCCATTTTTGGCTACGCCAAAGGTTTTCTCACATGACACTAAAAATTAAATTAATGTCAAAATGGGTGTAAAATTGCTATTTAGATTTAATTTACTTGAAGAGTTTAGATATTTTGGAAGTTTCCAATCTTTGGGAAGTGTTTCCCGAGGAAGAAGCGATGATTTGCCTCTACGGGAGCTCCCCTTAAATTTTCCGCGGTCTTCCGACTTCCACCATTCTTGTAGCTCTTGTTCGGTTAGTGACACTGCCTGTTTAAAACTTAAGTTTATTAATTAAACAGTTGCAATAAACTTTACGAAAATACTTACCAATTTAATTGTGTAAATCAGAAGAAAGGCTAAAGTTACAAAACGATTAAAAATTTCCATGTTAAAAATCTATTCTAGGACTTTACTCAGATTAACAATGACATGAGAAGTAACTTGGTAAATTTGTTGCGAGAAAAAGATTCATAAAAAATCAATGCGATTTGCAGTAAAAAAGCAATTCGTCCATGTACAATTATTGCTTTATTGTTTGAGCCGGTTTCATCAAACTGCATTGTTTTCTTATAAGAAGAGGTAATTAAATTAACCCTAAACTTTGGTTTCGATTTAACTGCATTTAAAAAATTGCTACTGCTAAGTTTATTATTCATTTTTAGTAATTTCAGGTGAATTATTGGAGCGGGTGGAGACTTTATTCAATTCATTTACGAAATGCATAATAGTAGCAATAAAAGCTATAAAAATCGATTTATCATAAAATTTTACGTCATGAAAATCGTAAATGTCAAATGAAGGCGGTGGATGAGATTGTCCATTTTTTTGTCCAAGTTTCGTATTTTTGTGGAACGCGTTGATTAATTTTCAATTTTAAACAAAATACTTTTTTAAAGTTAACTTTGGTAGCTTTTTACAATACAAGTAACAATCACAAAAATATTTGACCTTGTAACTTTGCCTGCCCTGCCATTAACCTTGAGCGAACAACTAAAACGTTGTTTCAAGTTTCTATTCAGAGGACTTAAGTTCACAAATGAAACGAATTAAACGTGAAGTGCAGAGCCATTCTAGAACTTTGTTAGTCGATAAAAGGAGGTTGGATATGACATTTGTTTGACATTTAAATTTCATTCTTGCCCTTTTGATGTTGGATAAGTCAATAAAGAAATTTAAACGTAAATTTATTCATTGACAAGTTTTTCCACAAAAAGCGGAACCAGCATGTTTTAATTCAAGCTACGCTTAGAAATTTAACACGATGTTAACTCTGAATTGCTTAGGATAAGCCGATTAGGTATAAGGTTTTAATCAAAAATCAATATTTTCTGTTGCTTTAAAGTGAAAGAATGGTCAGAAATAAACACTGAATAGCGTCAAATAATCAGATTTTATGACAAATGATTTTTGCATGTTGGTTTCCCAATATTGCATCATAAAAGTGATATTTCTTAATCCTTTACAACCATAAAAAATGGCATTGCTTATATTTTTCCGAAATTATATTAGATAGGTTTTAGGTTATCTCAAATCTTATAAGGAAGGTGGTTCCTCAGGGGTTTCCCTTTTTAGAACTTTGTCCCCAAGGTTGCAAACATGAGCCAAATATTGTCAAAAACGGTAGATGGAAGAAACCGGCAATTAAGTGAAATTGAATAATCCAGTAATAAAATTTAAATCAATACTGTTAAGTGAAATTTATAAAAGCAATTTTTAATCGTAATTTTTATTCTTATGAAGAGTAACAATCCAAAGCAAATGCAAAAGCTTTTCACGCAATGAAAAAGTAATCGATGTGGTTATTAATCACAAGAACAATAGAATGAGAATGAACAATCTTCTGATAATTGAATTACTCATTGTAAAATACAAACAAAATGATTTTACGTTAGTTTCATTGCGATAAGTAGTATTTAGTCATTATTTATGAATAGAATCTGAACTTCCTTATCGTACCTATTTTATCTCGGCTTGATACGTAGTTAGAATTTTTGGGGGTTTTGTGGTTTTCTAAACAATTGATTTACCCTAAAAGCCGCATTTTTTCTTAGTCATGTTCCTTAATGATTCATCCTATACTGTTTAGACTTAATAGCTTAAAACAAACATAAAATTTTTACATTTCTTAACAAACATGCAAACGAATAAAACCTAACTTATCAACCGTGAAATCATTTTAATTGCTCTAAAACTTAAAACATATATTTTAAAATGAGAAATTAATAATTTTTTTACTTTGAAGTAATTTGTGTGCCTAAAAATCAAAAGGATGGGCTTCTTCAAAAGCATTCTTGGAGTTTTCGCAGTGCTTACAGTTTTCAACCTTGTTAATCGACGTAGACCCCGCTATGGTTACGGATGCCACCGCGGAGGAAGATGGGGACCAAGACGGCATTACAGATACTGCTAAATTACCACTCATTTAACGTACCTTTGTTTTAACTGAAAAACTTTTGTTGTAAATAAAATTATTATTGTTTTTAACGATCTGATAAGGTTTAGAAATTCAGACAAGAGGTTGTTAAAAATTGAAGTTAAGACTTGAATAAATCAGTAAAATATTAAAACAAAAAGCAAATTTCAAAAAGCGAGACTCTATTTCATTTTGTACGTTCTCACATTTCCCCAATCAATTCCTCCAATAACCTTTTCAGAGTGTTCGTCTTTTTAAAAAATAATCAATTAAAGCCTTATTATTCAAACCAGAGGCAAGTTACTTTTGGAGGATCGACTTAATTCAATAAAAATCCACCAGTTTTCTAATTAAAATCGGAAGATTTGATCAATCAAGGTTTCAGTATTGCAACATCATGCGCTATGGAAAGAACATTAAATTACTCACATTGCCCCACGAAAGCTTTTCTCTTGAAAACATCCGAATGCAGCCAAATCAATGGCGGAAAGTGCGCAAAAGGTGTGGTTATCAGAATGTTGTGTTAATTTGAAAACATCAAATGAATAAAAAAACGTTTTACTCAGATTGCAGATATAAGTTGATTAAATTCATCAAACAAGAATTATCCCTGCATGGATGATTTGTGCTGTTGTGTTGGTTCCACAGTCATTAACTCCGAGTAATTTAATCCGCTTCCCTAAATACCCTTCCACAATGCGGGATGTATATCATCCACAATGAAAATTAGTTATTACGTTAGGTGACCAATCAAGTTGAGTAGGATTTTAAGTGGAGTACCTCGAATCTCAAGTACTGTTAACCGTAAAATAGGATATTGGGGCAATTTTATGGCCTTCGAATATCTTAATTGTTACCAAATTTGCAAGTAGGCAACTTGCAAAAAAAGTACGTTCAGCTTTTGCCATCAGCTATCAGTCGTCATCTTACCAAATTTACAAACAAAAATCTTTACTGTGATTTGCGGTCATATTTGGTTTTGTATAGAGGGTCGGGACAAAAACTTATTTTTCTAGGCGGTCGCTGCAACGGTTTGCCTTTCTCAGTGTCTTTGCGCTAATTAAATTAGTAAGGACTAATAGGTTTTTATTTACACGTTTATTTGCAACAGTTCATTGTCGTGATCATTATTACAAAATTCAAATATTTTCACTGTTTATTTGCAACAGTTCATTGTCGTGATCATTATTACAAAATTCAAATATTTTCACTGTTTATTTTTTTGTACCTTAAATATATTCCTTTATTTTGCTTCGGAATTTTGTAATGCAATTCAGCAACATTTTTTCTCAGGTCCAGGTTAAAGGATATTCCATCCTTTCCCAACTTTTCCAAAATTATCCGAGAGTGCCTTGATACCCCCATTCCGTTCATAAACCTATACATTCTTATAACAGTAAATTTTCTTCCATCAAACCAAGGAAATTCACCTGTGCCTCCGGGTTTTAATATATCTGTTGTTTTCCCCGCAAGTGTTTCCATTGTAATCTGGATTTCTTCGGTACGCCTGTCAAGCAGTTTAATCTCAAAATTGCCAACCGTTGGATGCTCTATAATGGCTTTAATATCTTCAGGTTTCGTATCTACAAAAGGACGACCCATGTATAAAACAATTTTAAACGGGAAGATAAATATTCAAACATTATTTTACCTAGATATTCAGCAAGGGTTCTAAACATTGGCTCTTTCTTGTCTGTGGTCATAGTGAAATTACCTGGAGTCTCTTCCATTGGAATTCGGTCGCCCATTCCAGGTTGCCATCCAGGATTATTATAAGGAAGCATTTCTAGATAACAAAATTCATTCTAAAAATCCCAATTTGAGCTTTATGTTTATTTTTATCTATATGGAACTGGATATACCTTGTTCCTGCAGCGAAGGAACAGAAAAGACCACCAAAACAAACACCACAAACTGATATTTCTTTGGAAACATTGTTTTTCCTGTTGCTCGTCCGATTTGAGAAAGTTTTGTAACTTTTTAGGAAACTTTTAAAGTGTACAGTTTAACTCAAAACAAAATCTGCTTGCCACACTTTCTAGTCTAACCTTCATAAAAGATGTCTGACATCAACAAGCTTTTTTTACGCAGTATAAATCTTACAATGTACGTAAGCAGACATCCGTGAACAATGGATCTTAATAAAGCTTACTTTAGGCTATGAAAGTATTTATGTGAGTGATGAATAATGGTCGAATCTTAGCTGAAAGAGTAGGTTGAGCATAAACCTAAGGTAGATAAAAGCGTAAGTAAACAAAGACGCAGACGGCTTAAACCGTTGGTTGAAAAAAGCGCAGGTAGATAAACGCAAGGAGATCAAAAATCATAGGTAGAGAAAATCTCAGGCAGAACATCGTAGATGTTTACGATAGGTAAACTGCTTCTCATGTAATTTATATTTAAAAATTTGTCCTACGGATTCTGCTGTTGCTCGTCCGG
>JAANSO010002864.1:0-12570 GCA_036507315.1 Lepidocyrtus fimetarius | reverse complement strand
GTCTTTTTAATTATCATGGGCATGGTTGCAAAATATTTATTTTAATTAAGTAGAAAAAACTAAGGTGTAGTTATCAGACTTGTTCAGTTTCCTTACAGTCCAGAGTGGTTCCATTCGGTTATCTCAGTGAATAAAAAATCACGCACTGTAAATATGAAAAGTTAATCCTTTAAGCTTTCCTCAATTTTTTAGAAAATTTTCTACATATTGGACATTATATGATTTTTAATATTTCTAAGGAAAGGGTTTTCATACGTCTTTAACATGTCGTGTTTGCTTATATTTACCCAAACATGGAATAAAAATTAATGAATTGATGATGATAAATAAGCCGTTTAAGTTCATTGCTTTTCATAAGTTAAAACATTTCTGTTTTGTATGACTCATCATTAAAAACCATCAACATTCATAACGAAATGTGTAAGTCATGGTCGTACTCATCAACTTTAAATCACTTCTTGTTATTTGTACCTAACAAAAAAATCTTTAGTTCAAGTGGATGGAACTATGAAAGTAAACTTGACATTAACTCTTCCTCTTAAACCAATTCTTAAAGAGTTAAATATTTACTTTTACTGTGGCGTAACCACTTTTTACAGTTTTAAATTGACTGATATGAATGCAATGATTAGAAAATATGCCGTGAGATGTGATATGATTCATAAAAGTGTCTTCGTTTGCTTATGATACAACCTACGTAATAATGTTTTGCTGGGAATGATTCATGTGCCTAAAATCAATGAATCTAATTATGAAGCTGTAATGTTCACTGCTGAAAAATACATATCAGAAAACCACATATTAAAAGGTTTGACATGTTTAATTAACGTAATTGAAACAAAATGAAATTGTATTTCCTATTTACGTTTTTGTGTAAATATTAAGAAAAACCTTTTAGTTTTTTATAGTAATTTAAAATACATATCAGAAACCCACATATTAAAAGGTTTGACATGTTTAATTAACGTAATTGAAACAAAATGAAATTGTATTTCCTATTTACGTTTTTGTGTAAATATTAAGAAAAACCTTTTAGTTTTTTATAGTAATTGAAATCAGAAAATGAATTAATATACAATTTGGTACACCTTTTGTCTACATAATAAAACTAAAATAATTCACTTTATCAATTCAATTAAACTTAATTTAGGTTAATGTAACTTCTAAGGCAGACTAATGCAAAATCCATGAGAAAGTAATCCATACCTGATCTATGGCTTTTTGTTCCCTTTACATTCCCCTTCCAGGTTATCATTAAAATACTAATTTTGGCATATTCAGTTATTCCACAAAGACTTTGAACTTCCGTATTAATTTGATTTCAAATTTTTATCTTTTTAAACCTACTTTTATAGTTTTACGATACTTTCACTAGATGAACGGTTCACAAAAACTAAATTTAATTAACTAATGCCACCAAGTCCATACTACATGTCTATATTTGGCGATTTGGTTTTCTAAGCGAAAAGCTCAAAACAGATTTCAAAAAGTCCGTTACATTCATAAAACATTATAAACGGCAACTTCTTTCGTGTACAGTACATGCCAAATTCAAAATCTGAAATATTTTTACATTTCCTTTTGCTTAATCTTGATACATTTTCAGTCACTTTCACTTTACGAAACCCGATAATATAAAATTATTAAAAATGGCAAATTCCACTTAAGACATTTGACAAAATTATAAGTTTTTAATGCACTTAATTTTACTCTTTTCTGTACATCATAGGAATGAGAGCTCTCATCAACTCTCAATAATACATGAAGAGAGCTCCACTATGAAATGAAATGATCTTGTCATCATATGTTACCACTGGGAATTCATTTTCACATCATCATCATATTTTACAAAGCCAAACCACAATTTTGCACGTAAATTCCCCTCATCATAAAAGTTTTTCTATCCTCAATCCTTTCTTTTGTTCTTCATCATCAAATCATCCTCATTTCCTCATTTTCTTTAAGCTTCTCTGTATATATCCCTCATAACTTTTGTATGTGATATGTACGGACGATCTAAAAAGAGCTTCCTTCATGTTAGTTACAAATAAGAAAAAGGCTTTGTTCCTTATTTAAAACCGCTTTTGAATTCTGTTCCGTTTTCTGTAGTTTTAAAGTATGAGAAAAAAATTTGCGTGAACATGATTCCTAGATACATGACCACTGACCATGACCGATGGCCAACTTTGTAATGAGTTAGGAGATGAGGTTAATAAAAATATTAACGTGAAATGTAATAAAGTTATGTTGTTGACTTGTTTGGTTAATTGATTGTGCAAAGTGAACCAATTTTGTATGAAAATCAGATTTTTATTTGGTTTTTGTATGTAAAAGTGAAATGGTTAATATTTTCTGGGGCAAAATGAAAATGAAAGGGATGATTGCTCTACTTAATTTTTTAAGTAAAATTTAATTGATTAATAAACAATTCAACTGAAAACTTGCGTGAATGATAATAAATTACAATCTAAAATAGCTATCAACATTTAAACAAATTATACGTGGTAAACAAGCGTTGTAAGCTTTACAATAACCAAACCCTTCAGGACACTCTCCTTCCCAAATTTGTTTGAAGCCTCTGCAGTGTCTGATTTTGGAGCCGCATCGCACCCTCGGCTCAACCGGGAGTATCACAGGGGACCACCACTGTCGTTGTCCATATCTCTCGCAAGTAATTAAAGCTGGATCCCCGTACCAAGTAGATCTCCAAGGACATTGTGACCCAGGACTTCCGGGGTAAAGGCAAAGGTCATAGAATGGATTGTACGCACCCGAGGCTGGACACTCCCATAGGAAGACTTCTCCAGAGGAGCACATAATGAATTGGTTACAGTTGAAGGGGTTTTGATAGTTTCCGTATGGATTCACGCGGCAAAGCCAGTTCCAGACTGGGTCTGCAAATATTTTATAAAATTTAACAAAATGCTTATTGACAGGGGGAAAATTTAGTATATTAAGCTTACTAGTGCGAACTGGTTGGGGATTCCAAACTATTTTTGGTGGGACAATTACTATAAGTCCCATTTCGTCAATTTCGACATTTAAATTTGATAATGATCCTTCAGTCACAAATGCTAATACAACTATTAAACTTGCTACACATAAAATGCCCTTTTTCCTAACCATTTTAATTAAATATTAATTAAGAAGTAGAAGTAGAGACAGTATTTCATGGAATGACTGAAATTTTGTTTAAATTATGTTTAAAGAGTACGGGTACAACTGCGAGCTCATTTTCATAAGGTCAAAATAATCCTGAGATTTTTGAGAAATATTTCGTTCACGTCCGGTTGTATGTATTCCCTCACAACTTTCTTCTCACCTTCTCCAATAACTCCAAATCTATAATTAGGTTGTTTTAAAAAGAGTCCTACAAAAGCCTAGAGGATTAGAGTGTTTAAAAGAGATGATTAAAAAGGTATGAAAAGAAAGGGTCTTGATTATTATTGACTGTTGACTTTTTAAGGTACTACTTGACCATTTAACCTTAAATATTTACCTCATACTGTGACTGCGATACATGCTTTGCATTTGTTACTTCTTTGGGTACGCTTTTTGTATGGAACCTGATTTAACCGGTTAATTTGTAACAAAATGCTAAAAGGCTAACTTTCTTATAAATTCGTAATATGATTTTGTGTCAAAGACCTTAAGCCTTAAAATAAACGCATTGTTTCAACCAACAAGATTTTTAATTGAATATTTATTATCGTTTTATTTACTGTCTATAACTGACAATCATGGCGGATATCACATTAATTTTTAATACTTAATTATCGGAATTAATTATCACAGTTCAATGTTTGTAAATGTTTAAAAAATGTTTAAAATTCAATCATTAGTTTCCTGGAATTCAAACTGACAAACCCAGTCTAATCGACGTAATGTAAATAGCCAGTTTTAACAAGCTATTAAATACAAATCGAAAATGTTGGGAACGGAAACACTTTGTCACCAAAATGATGGTCAATTTATAGCAAAAAAGGTCATAATATGAAGCATCCTTATACAATTCAGGTAGACCTCGATTAGCTTCCAGAACTATTTCAAAAAAATAAAGAAAAGCTGCATGTAGGGAAAGACAAGGTACAAAATCACTCATCGCAGAAATCAAAGCCTTCCACAAAACCACAGAATTTTCTTCACAAGTTGCCAAATCTGGAAGTAATATTTCCCGGAGAATCCCCTCTTTCAGTAAAGATTTATCTCCAATGCATAAATTAAACTCTTCTTTGATTCCCAAAAGGTGTCCAATCACGGCCCACAAATGAATGAATCCTTGAAGTCCTTCTTTGTCTTCAGGGGAAGATGTAATTGTCAAGCCAAATCTCTCTGGGAAGATGGTAAGAAGTCCCATGAAACAATATTGCGTCACGATCATGTCAAGCTGGCTTATCATAGAATTTGAAGGAATTTGTTTATCATTTTTATTCTCTGTACATTTTTGCACAGCTTTTAATAAATTTGAAGAGTTTTTTGTATGTTTTGAGAGATCCACAGGAGCCCAGTTTGGGTTATCATGAAGTCGTTTGTTCACAGTTGAGTGAACCCTTTGAATTTTAATCACATCCAGAGTGGCATTCCCTCTTGGGGAGAAGTCCCCTTCGTACCACAATTTTATATGCAAAAGGGTTGATAAATATCTTTTTAGTGAGAGCGCTTTCGTATGAGACCTTCGGGTTTTCAGGAGAACCATTTTCACTGGAAGGTAGCTTAAAAGCAAAAGGAGGGACAGGAAGTGTGTAAAAAACACGAGGAAAAAATGCCGACGTGCAAAATCCTGCCCTGATTTGATTAACGAGTAATCAATCCATGACGGAAGGATGGCCGGATCATTATTATTTGCGTCCTTCTCTATGACAGATAAGGAAGACGAGGCAGGAGTACATCTTGCTTGGCTTATCAAATCCTTCTCCTTTCGGTCTTCGTCTCTAGCCTCAGTATTGTGGAAAGTCCGCTCACACATTTTGTAACATTCCAGTTAAATCTTGCAGTCTTAATCTTGTCAAATCTGTAATTAAAAGTTCAAATCTTGAGTTTCTCTCTTCTTTAGTAAAATGGACATATAAGATACTATAAGAATTAAAATCTTACCGTTAAAAATAATTAATCAGTCAGAAATTTAAAAGTTAAAATGGCTTCCTTCCCTCGCACTACCTTTCAACGGCGGTTCTCGTATAGACATGATAGATTTTTGACAAGTTGTATGCATATCAACTTAGCTGAATATTATTTCTCCTTTCTTTCCAGTCGTAGTCGTAGTGTAAATCTTTAGCCTATGCAAATATCCGTCTACAAAATAGCAAAAAACAAAACGCTTTACATAATCTTGCAAGTGAAGTGGGTTGCATCAGAACGAACAAGACTGGGACTTATCTGAATCTTCTTCTTATCTGAAACTCCTCTGCTACAGCTACAGATTTACATAATAGGTAACATAATAGGTAAGTAGAAACGAAATCATAAATTTGATTATTTGAAGAAAAGAACATAACTTTTTTACTCTCCCTTTTATTCTCATGAAGTCATCATTGCATATACCGTCATAGTTTTCAAAGTAGGACAAAATTTCGTTGTAAAAGGAAGATTACTGTGATTTACGAGGATTTAGGCTTATTCACACATTTCGGAGGAGGCTTAACCATCAGGCCTTTCTTAGATTTCTAGACTCTGCATAGCATACCAGGAAGATGTACAGGGACAAATTTTGATTGTGCGATGTAGTTAAGTTTAAAATATATAACACAGGGATAATCATAATAGGTAATCATATTTGTCTTTCTTAGATTTCTAGACTCTGCATAGCATACCAGGAAGATGTACAGGGACAAATTTTGATTGTGCGATGTAGTTAAGTTTAAAATATATAACACAGGGATAATCATAATAATCATATTTGTCGACATTGCTGATAAATATCTATGTAAGAAATGTAGCAACAACAGCGATGACAAAAAACTGGCATTTATCTTCGAAGCCGTGTTTATGATTATGAAACATCTCCTCTAGTCATCCTTCATTTTTTCTTCAAGTAAAAACGAGAATGGTGCCTTTAAAAAAGAATATTCATAGGTTTTGCCTAAGGCATAAAATAATGAAATTCAGTTAATATTAGGCATTACGAATACGCATAAAATGAACAATGGAATATGCGTAAATGTCAAAACAAAAGTTTTATTACAATTACGCAATCCGTTAAAAACGGCTGCGTTGCGATTGTAGTAATGTAAATCTATGTTCTATCATCATTATAATAGCACACTTAAGTCTAACCTAAATACAAGTTAACACGACAGATTTTGTCCATCCCCTTGTGCCTTGTGGCAGTATAATTTAATCATCCCCATCCCTATTTATTTAAAAAAATGAGCTAGTAATAATTTCTTTAATGTGTAATCAATTATAGTATTTTGGGGCATGATGAGACTTTTAAAGATATCTGCCACAGCTAGTAAAAAGACATGCTAGTTGAATGAAAAAGTTTATCAGTAGTTTTTATTGATAATTTTAAAAATAATATCACAAAAAATGTTTAAAGCGAGTAAACATGTTTTTCAAAAGAAGTTACATGACATATTATAGCTTATGAAAGAGCATTCTGTAACTTGTTGATTTAAATCTCTTCGATAAGAGGTCCTTTTTTCTTTTGAGAACCAACTGGAGCACTTTCAGCAGACGGAATAATCAATTTAGAAATTGTTGGCATTTCATCCAGCTCAGATTCCTCTTTCATGGAGGTAGATTTCTTCACCTAGTAGAACAAATAGACATATGTAGTTATCTATCTTAAATAGCCAAAAATTACAAGTTAAAATGCAGTTCTTACAATTCCATCAAGAAGAGATCCCTGACATATTTCGTCATCCAACAAATGAACACCTTCATCCTCCGGCTTCTTCTTTTTTGCATCTTTATTCTGACTAGCTTTCACGAAGGGCTTGTTCTTATCAGAATCCCCTTTGACCTTTGGCTTCTCCTTTTCAATCCCGCTCTTACCTCCAATAACTTTAGAACCTTTTGGAAGTCCACTTGAGAGCATGGAAAGATTTCCAAATGCTTTCGCCAAGTCATCATCAACCCTACTTCCTTTCCCCTTGGAACCAGAGCCCTTTTTGGTTTCCTTAATAAAGCTATCCTTGCCAGATTGGAGCTGTTCCGAAATGAATTTTTTGTAAGCTTCCGGATCCTGCTCAGACATTGAGTCCAGAGCTTTCCAAATTGCTTGAGCTTTGCTCAAAGAAGTCTGCCATTCTTAACTATTTAAAAATTATTTTTTAATTTAAGCACACACCCCAGACAAATGATTTTTACTTTCTTCAAAGCTTTCTCTCGTTCAAAAGATATAAATCTACCCAAAGGAATTCTGGAGTTTTCTTTCTGTTCATTCTGTGCTTTAAGCCAACGTGGATAAACCGATAAAGAGTCATAGTTACAATCAATTTAGCTACAATTTGTGCTTTGTTACTATACGAACTATAATCGGTTTATGAACGTTGCTTTAAGCGAATATCGACCACACAAAAAGCGTCCCATTTCCATAGAATTCATATTTATGTCTCTTTATCTGCCATCGCTTCATCCTCGAATTATCATCGTACAAAAAGTTGCAACCTCAGATTGCCCCAAAAAAGATATCTTAACCGTCATGAATTGCAAAAGCAAAAAGACTAATTAATTAGCTATTAATTAATACTTTAAATATGAAACCCGCCTTAAAATAAAGTAATTAGCTAATTATGTTTAAATATCTTTAGCATCACTTTCTCTTCTGTGCTAACTTTTAACGGTTTAATTAACGACATCTAATTTGCATAGAGGGAAAATGCACATTTTTGCATGCAAATTCATCTAATTTCAATGCAATTTCCTTGCAAAAAGGCTTCACTAGTCTATGCTCCATGTGCATAGGCGCGTAGTGCTCTACAGTGTATCGTGAGTGCTGGAAAAAACTGAAAATACATAAACAAGATAGGTAAAATTACGTCACAGATACGAAAACCTTGCAGCTGAATACATTGCGTGGATAAGGGCACCGACTTTCGGCATTTTTGCCGTGTTTTTTTGAGTGCTGGAAAAATCTGAAAATACATAAACAAGATAGGTAAAATTACGTCACAGATACGAAAACCTTGCAGCTGAATACATTGCGTGGATAAGGGCACCGACTTTCGGCATTTTTGCCGTGTTTTTTAAACGGAGAAATTGGCAACATCACCGCTGTGGAGTCCAACACTTGACAGATTGCTCGTTTTTAAGCGATTAAATTAGTGCAGGAGCACAGGTGATTTGATATTTAGTCAACGTGTCCCTCCGTAAAAATCATTTAAACTGCGCTGGAAAAATTAATGTGGATGAAAAGTGATTTTTTGCAATTTGCAATGATTGGATTGTAAAGAGTGGTGCGGCTGCTGCATAGTTAATTGAGGAAGTTCCAAGAAAAAGAGGTGAGTCAGGTTTTGTGCAAATCTGTTTGCAAATTTGCAACTTTAACCTGCTGTCAACTTTGCAAGCGCCAGGTTAGACAAACACGGCGTGATTAAATAATTAAACTAGCAAGCACAACAGTTTTTAATCTAGATTTTAAGTTAATTACTTTCGCGCTGAATTGTGATAGGAAGGTAATTAATAGTTGATTTTGCTTATGCGGCAATTAGCATTTTACAGGGCGCATTTTGAGCATAATAAGGTTTGCATATTGATAAGATCTAATGATAAATATCAAGCTTTAACATATTTGGGAACTGTGGTGTTTTTATTCTATGGTCTATGCAGTTATTTATAGTGTCTGGAGAAAAAATGATGGAGTTTTTTATTTGATTTTTCAAATGTATTTTCAGGTTTCTTCAAATAAAATCAGCATTTGGGATAGGAATAGTAGTCAAAATGCAGATGTTGACCTGCATTACTCAATACTGGAGTCCTCCGGAGGGAAGAAGTGTAAAACATAAACGTGGATCATCATTCTTAGGAAGGATAACATTTGGACTAGCATATTTGGTATGTTGACCTGCATTACTCAATACTGGAGTTCTCCGGAGGGAAGAAGTGTAAAACATAAACGTGGATCATCATTCTTAGGAAGGATAACATTTGGACTAGCATATTTGGTAAGTTAATTGGCTTCATTTCTATCTCTACTTTCTTGGCTGGAAGATGCTTGATTAATTTTTGTTTCTTGCAGTTGCTGATCTCGTTTTATAATCCGACTGATAGCGGTGCGGTTGAGCTAGAGTCATCTAACTTCGATGATGTTATATGTAAGACCTGTGTAAATGACTTCTAAATCTTAAATGAAATTCTTTATTTTACTGGAAAATTATTGTTTTGACAGCACATACGGAACTAGTATTTGTCAATTTTTATGCTGACTGGTGAGCTTTTCGCAAATCTAATCTATCAATAGTGTTTGACAGTTTTGATGTAATTTACTACAATGTTTTCATTTATAATTTTCAGGTGTCGATTTAGCAATTTGCTAGCTCCAATATTTGATGAAGCTGCAGATAAAGTTGCTGCTGAAATTCCTGATAAATCAAAAGTCATTTTGGGAAGAGTAGACTGTGACAGACAAAGTAAGTATTATTTGCGTCTCGTTTTAGTTAGAAGCACTGGAATTATTCGTGTCTTATTTAATTAAATCATAATTAATTGTATTCAACAGGCTCAATATCATCCCGCTATAAAATTACTAAATATCCCACCTTAAAGCTTATTCGAAATGGACTGCCTTTGAAGAAAGAATACAGAGGACAAAGATCTGCTGAAGCCTTTGCTGAATTCATCAAGAAACAGTTAGAGAACCCAATTCATGAATTTTCTCATTTACGAGAAGTGCTCAATATTGATGTAAGAACTTATTCCTCTTCGTTGGAAATTCTATTATTGCAATTCCTTTAGTTTGATTAACAATGAAATAATTTCATACATTACTTAATTTGAATCTTTTAGGAGTCAAAACGAGTATTTATCGGTTATATGAACAACAATGCATCAAAGGCATACGATACTTATCGCCGTGTTGCTACAAACTTGAAAGATGAATGTGCATTTTACGTTGGATTTGGGTAAGGACAAAGAAAACTTGAGAATGTTAAACTTCAATGTTCTTTCATATAATAAGAAAGTCTAATTAAAGGGATGTATTATATTTGCAGCGAGGCCTCTAAAACTATGCATCCTCCAGATCATGACATTATTGCATTCCGGCCTGACCGATCGCGCTCAGTGGAACTGGACGAAACGTTTCAAGGCAATGCCGACAGCTTTGATGAATTGTTCGCATGGATTCAAGCTAAATGTGTTCCAATTGTCCGTGAAATAACATTCGAAAATGCAGAAGAACTAACTGAAGAAGGACTCCCTTTTCTTATCTTGTTTCATCATCCTGACGATGTGGAAAACGTCAGAAAGTTCAATCAATTGGTTACGGAGGAGCTTATGGATGAGAAACGTAAGAATATCAATATATAAAAAAGTAAAGAGATGAGTTGTAGATGAAAGTTAAGTTAACCGTCCTGTTACTACTATGTATGTTTTGCAGAAAATGTCAACTTTTTAACTGCCGATGGAAAGAAGTTTGCCCACCCACTTCACCATTTAGGGAAATCCGAAAAGGACCTGCCACTCATTGCGATAGACAGTTTCCGTCACATGTACTTGTTCCCTGATGCTAGTCAGATGACTGCCCCTGGAAAGATCAAACAATTCATTGCTGACCTACACTCTGGAAAACTTCATAGGGAGTTCCACTACGGTCCTGATCCAACAGATTCCACGGCCGTACCAGACAATAGTGGTAAATCGAAGACTATGTCCCCCAGAATCCGCATTCAAGAAATTAGCACCTTCAGATAATCGTTACACTCTGCTGCGTGATGAGTTGTGAGCTTTATAGTCCTGGGTATACAGTAATTAACTTTTATAAAATGATAACAATTATCATGTCTAATTAATCATTATCACGATCTTTATTTTCCTAATTTCCCTTCTATTGTATTATAATTATTATTATGTCAATATCTGTATTCTTTGTTATACATTCTTGTACAATCTCTGCTTACAGTCAGTTAATTAGGACACTGTATAAAGTACTATTACGCATCTTTGGTTGCTTACTAAATTTTTGAGTAGCGAATGGTTGTGAACTAGAAATAATTTACGTAACCAACTTATTCAGGTCAATAGTAAATTCGTTTCACTCTTTAATCACGATTCCAAGACTTTATTAGGTGTACAAAGACGGACAAACCCTTCAATATCTTGTCAGCCTTTCATTATTAAATATACCTTTTTGAAATGAAATTAGAGAGATAAGTGTGTGTAATTGTCTATGCACTTTTTAGTATTACTAATCCTATTTCTAAAACTGGTACTATAGTACTTCATAATTTCTTTGTTGGTTGCCTTGAAGGAAATTAAAATGTGTTGTGTTGTGTGTATGTAAAAGTAACTGACTACCTAGTATCTATATCTATCATTACATGCGAATTACTAAGGCTAGTTAACTCAATTTACTGATTTCAATTGTCTTAAATAGGCAAACGTATCTGGTAATACAATCGTATTTGATTGAATTAAAATACGTACTCTAAATTATAACCAGTCTATCTGCCTTACGCTTTCTACTGTTTTTAAACTACTGAATAGTATCCAATATTATCTATTTAACAGATTAATTGTAAGGGAAAGTCATATCCTTGGAGTTAGAGGGGTGTTGCAGTCGTAGGATTAGAATGAACGTAGGTAAAAGTATGCAGCGGTTGTAAATATATACTACATGGAGTCGAGACGGTCAGAATATAATCTTAGAAATTTCAATGAAATTATTTAAAATACCAAAAATAATACAATAAATACTTTAGATTTTTATGTATAGGTAGAAATGAGACTAACTTTCATTCTGAGTAAACTAATCAAAAGTAAGCTAAATTTTAGTTCATCTTTTACTATTTGACAAATTTTGTCGTAAATCGTCGTAATTTCAAGTTCAACAATTCAAAATTATTGCACATTAGGAATTCAGTACAACCGGGCAATTTCATTAGTTAGGCGATCGATTATGAAAAAGCGCAGGAGTATAATGATTAAGAAATGTTTTGTGTTTAATGTATATTATATGATGTGCTGTGCGCCTTGAAGTTTAGTTATTATTTCAACTGATTGATCATTAAGTCACGTGAAAACAAGAAATGAATCCACCTAGTATTTATGATTTAGTTAATTTTGAATCGGTTTTGTTTTTCATTGTTTTTGTGATATCTTTATTATTGCATGTAATTAATCATTAAACTTACACATTCAATCATTCTAGTGTTGAAGAAGAAAATAATCAAAGCTAAGATTATCTTTTTAATTAATTACATTTAAGTTGTGCTGTGCGCGTATTCGAAATAATTTACAAAATCCAATAGTAGTGTGTAATGTTAGATTTTGGACGTAACATTGAGGAATATTTTACACAATACTAATATGAAGTAAGCATTAATCATTAATCATAGACGATAAGTATGTATTTTAATTTATTCAAAGAAGTTACATCTACGTAATATTTTTATTGTGCTAAAAAGTTCG
>JAANSO010002863.1:0-12571 GCA_036507315.1 Lepidocyrtus fimetarius | reverse complement strand
CATATGGGTTCCGTTGCACTGGAGTGGGCTTTTTATTTGCGAATAGTTTAGGCTTTGAGATTACTCACAAAAACAAATCTATTGAACTCATTCAAGGTCGTTTTTTAATTACTGGTTACAATGATAAAACTTTAAAAATGATTAATTTTAATGAAATTGTAATTCAGGCGTAGGGTACGGCGGGAACGTGACAATTCACGAGCATCCAAGTCCAAACAAGATTCAAGGATTCCAGGTTGTCTCCAGTTTGAAATTGTTTAAATACATTAGAGCTGTGAGGTGTGTTGGATCTTTTTGGAACAGCACGGAAGTTCTCAAGACCGAGCCTATCCGATTTCCAAAAATATTGCAATCTGATAACAAATAGTCCTGTGTGAAAAATTTAATAAATGTTATTCATTATTTACAAACAATGTATGAAGAAAAGAGGAAATGTTAAATAATTTTGCATATAACTGAAGTATATTAAAAAAGTTACAATAAATGATTTTAATGATTCTCCCTAAATAGCCTATGACGAGTGACAACACCTGGTCTTTATTGCTTAATTTGATGGTTTCTATTACGTTCATATGCATTTTGTTTTCTATTACTTTTGCGCAAATAAAAGTTTGCATTTGATAGTTGATGATATACAGTTTGCATGGATTTTTTAAACAATTCAAGACCGAGCCTATCCGATTTCCAAAAATATTGCAATCGCAATCCGATAACAAATAGCACTGTGTGTGAAAACTTTAAATAAAAATTATTCATTATTTATAAACATTGTATAAAGAAAAGAGGAAATGTTAAATAATTTTGCATATAACTGAAATATATTAAAAAAAGGTACAATAAATGATTTTAATGAATCTCCCTAAATAGACGAGTGACAACACCTGGTCTTTATTGCTTAATTTGATGGTTTCTATTACGTTCATATGCATTTTGTTTTCTATTACTTTTGCGCAAATAAAAGTTTGCATTTGATAGTTGATGATATGCAGTTTGCATGGATTTTTTAAACAAAAACTTGATACCAGGTCCAAACATCTTATTAGCTCCCCTGCACTGCAATGTTTTATGCCTGCTTCACAAACATCCACATGCATCTGCATATTGTTAATTTTTTTTAAAATTTTCAATAAGAAATAAATCATTCCTATTTTTGAACAAATGTAAACAGTATTATTATCGGGATTGCTTGACTGGGCTTGAACAGCGTTATCACAGCAGAAAATACCAAACAGGTTGCATCAACATTACTTAATTACCCATTTCTGCGTACCGTTTGCCAAATGATTTTCCTCGTGCCCCGTTCTTATTAAGCAAGAAAAAGTATCCTTTAAATAGCACATTTGAGCAAAAAACTAGTTTTGAATATTACAAACTCGAATTACTCTCTGATGAAAGCGCGTATAAGAAGATCAGGATAAGAGCATTTTTGTCGTATCTGTGAAGTGTAGCTTTCCTGTTGCTGTATCTGTGACAATTTTTACAAATAGAAGCGTTGGTTTCTGAAGAAGCTTTACGGGACAACAAGTATTCTGTAAAGTTTGGTGAAAAGTTACAAAATCGCGAAAAATTGGAAACTTAAGGAGGAACAAAGTAAGATATTGATTTTAGTAAATTATAAATTTCTGAAAAAATAAAAAAAGTTTTTACAATATATTTTTAGATGGCAAAAAATCAATTTTGGTTCTCACTTACCTGGACTCTACTAACCTCCTCGTTGATTCTACTTTTTGTCGTGACAAATTTTCAAGAAAAATGTTTGGTAGCGGCAGGTACATTAAAATCATCAGACTTGGATAATATCCATTTAAAGCAGCCTTGGCAGCTTAATAAAGGAAACTGCTGCGTAACTAGGACGGAATGCAATATCAATGGAGTTTGCGCAACAGTTTGTGATAAATTCTGCGCAGGAGGTAACTAATGCCTGGATATCTATACTTAATAAACTAATTTGTCTGAAAGATTGCTTACTTTGTGCTAAATTAAGAATTTTCAAATAAAATATTTGAGTGATGCTATATTAATGAATTACGGCTTATAAAAATTTTATAAATAAACTCTAGAGCAGAAAATTAAAGCGGCGTAAGTTTAAATAACCAAATTCATTTATCATAAACCTCAACATGTTCACCTTAGAAATTCAAAAGTGGAGTTCATTATCATAATTTATTCATTAAACTGGCGTTTTTATTGTCAAAAATCATTGTCAAGGAAAAAATCAAAGTTTTTGGTTTGATTAATCCATTTTTATTCAAATTGCAAAAATTACATAATAAATTTCGTCGAATTGCTTCTTTCGCAGAACCCAGAACCGATTGTGCGTCATTATATTTTATTTTTAGAAACTTGTTTTTCTCAAGTCGCATTTCACATTGATTTTTGCAAAAAAGGACAGTAGCGAGTTCTCTGGTGTCGTCATCCTTTCTTCATTTTTCTTACATTTTAAACGCTTTAGTCTAGTTTTATCTGTCAATTTGACAACAGTCTCGATTCTCATACAAAATCCGCTGCGTAAAACAAGGAACTTTTTACTGAAGAAATTTAAGCTGATTTTTCTGCACTAAATTGTTGTCAGGCAAATGAAGAAAACATGGAAAAAAACGTTTACATTCACCGCAGACGGTGATAATTTTTTAAAGGAATTCAACTGCAAAATGGAGGAATGCAACCCTTCCAGTGTAATTCTCAGTTTTTACTCTCAAAAAGATGAAGTCCTTTATGCAATTTGTTTAGCGAATTATCCAATCATTTGGGACTTTACAGGATGCATTGTAAAATTTAATGTAATCTCAGCCTTTTCCAGTTAAGATCAGCCGCTTTCTTTGTAACTCAATTTGGAAAAGCCGCTTTGTTTTAAAAATATGCCAATCCATAATAATTTTGTGGATGTTTTGTATGCAAAGTAATTTTTTATTTTAAGAGTAATTCTTTTTTAAAGAAGGCTCAAATATTTTCTAAAACGTACAAATTTTGCCGCCAAAGTCGCATTTGAAACTGATTTTAATAATCGCACCAATTAACACATTGACCTCGATAATTAAACTCACAGCATGCCCTTGGCAAAGGTGACCTTGCAGTTCTCAGGCCATGAAAGTTGTTTATTTCTTCTGAGGAAATCCGAGCATTGTAGTGTTCTCCAGGATTGTTTAAAAGTTGAGCGGCAGCAGCATCGGAAGGGTGTATTGCCATTAGGATAAGCCCAATCGTAACCAAATTGACAAGCAAAACTGCGAACAAACCTCTTCGAAACAAACCCATCTGAATAAAAACAAGTTTTAAAATTAAAGAAGAGTTAAATAAAAGCTTTTAATAACTTCAAAATTGTACCTTAAACGACCTTGTAGATAGATTGACCTCTCACTTGAGACAATTTACGGTTTGAGTTTAAAAAATGATTTAATTGAAGTTTCTATCAACTTGGAAATGTAAAAAGATTTTAAATTCTTTTCTTCAGTAGAAGCTACACAAGACTGGAAAAGAAAGTTAAAAAGGGTGGATTTTATATGATTTATATAGTAACTCGTTGTCATTAAAAACCAAGTTTGGCTTCATTGGAAAATATTTATTTCCAGGAAAGCAAAAAATAAATTATTTCCAAGAAAGGGTACCTGATAAGCATCACCAAATACGAGTTTAATTGTGATTATGAAGAAATTAAGAGGTAATACGCAGAAAAAGGTGTTTATAGAACAAAAACAAGCATCAAATTCAGAACTAAAACTCGTTGGAACTTGTCAATGCAATAAAAACACATTTTCCTTTTCAGGTTTTGAGAGAAAATAATAAATATTTGTATTACAAGTTTACTCTAAAAGTATCAAATGAATTGTGACAAAAATGCAAGGAAAGGTAATGACAATGACAAATTCAAGCGTCTTTATTTAAAAAATTCAACTATATAAGAGAAGTTGAATTTTGTTTAACTTTTGCAGTTTACTTTCCTATCACGGACTTAAAGTGACTTTTCCAGTTTTAAATATAAATCTACATTTATCCAACAAGAGAGCGCAGTAAAAGTTTGAAGCATTTTTATTCAAAAATAGCTATTTAAAAAATCAGATAGATAATTTTTTTAAATATTTTTTTTTGCAAATGAAGAAATTTTATTTTTTTTCTCTGATGGTCGTGCTTGTCATGAACTTACTCCTCCAAATAAACGAGACAGAAGCCAAGTCAAGCCAAGGACTTATGGCAAATGCTGGAATGGACCAATTGGGAACAAATGAACAAATTTTGGCAAAAGGATTGGCAAGAGGACATCGGATTGTGAGACAAGCAGAAGATTTTGGGAATTGTTGTGAGTCAACCATAAATAGTAACGGGGAGAGTGTTTGTGTTACTTGGTGCGTGGCAATAGTCGAAGATTAAATTTCAGAAATTTATTGTTTTTTTTTTCAAATCTTATTACCCTGCATTTACAATTTTTGGTGGCGTTAGCTTGTTCCATTCCTTCTCCAAAAGGTTCCTTAATATTCTAATTTTACTTTTGTTTCTGTCTAAATTTGATCTAAAATAATTTGATGACATTTTCTTGTTTATGAATAAAAAATGGAAATAAAACAGTTTTTTCACAATGGCGTGTTCATTAACATTTTCTCAATTGCAAAACAAGAGAGACTTGAATTGCATTGATTAATTTACAAGTTTGTATCATAAGATAATTCTATCAGATGGACAAGGTATAATTTTGCTAAATATTTTTTAATTAGGTAATTCTTTCAGAATACCAAATATTACAGTCCTCTTTTTTATCAAAGAGCTTGCTTGCTAGAGTCTTGTAACTTTCTTTATTCTGGAGTAAAGTACTAAAGTAGGATTAAATTATTTTCTAGAAATAATTTTGAATAAGCAAACGAAACTAAACCAAAGTTTTAAGGATTCCATCAATGCTGTACTTGAGTAAAAAATTTGTTGAGATAGTTGTCACTGTAGAGCTTATCACCTACAGTAGCCAATAATTAGAGTAAGATCCACACAGCCGCTTTCTACGTAACCCATTCAAAGTTGCAATAATTGCCTATTATTAAAAGTTGTTCTTTTTAGGGCTTACATAAAACAAGATTTAAAATCTGCATCAAATTGTAAAAATCCTCTAAATTGGCTAATTTATTGCTTAAACAAATTGGACGAAAAAAACATGACAAATTTTATGGCCTTGTTTAGTCCTGTCAGACCTGTAGGTAAAACAATCATTCGGTGCTCTTTGTCTCAATTAAAAATAGGGATGAGGAGGTGGGCCTGATTTCAATATATTCTACGGTGTAAGAACTACTTAAGCATTTTCCACGTAGCTCATTCCCAAAACCGGAGTCATTATAATTTATTTTTAGAAACTTGTTTCTCTAAAAGCACATGTCAATTGATCAACGTTTTCCGAATGAAAATCATCACCCTTCTTTCATCATTTTGCTAACATTTTGAACAATTCAGTTTACTTTTATATTTCAACTTGACAACATTCAGGGTTTTTGCTACTTGTAAAAAACTTTGCTAAAATGAACTTTTTAATTGCAAAATTTAAGAAAATCACGGTAATTGTATTGCTTACAATAAACTTTTGCTGCACAAATGAGGCAAATCAAGTTTCAAACAGTTTAGATCCTGCAAAACCAGTGATAACTTTTGAAGGGATTGAGAAATGGAAGAATTTTACCCTTTCTGATGAAGACTTTGGCTTCTATTCCGAAAAAGGAGAAGTCCTCTACGCAAGTTGTTCAGCGCCTTATCCAATCATTTGGGACGTTACTGGATATATCGTAAGATTTAAATTAAAGGCGTTTTCGTCTAAATTGTAATTTTTAATTTATTTTAGAATCCAGCATCCGTCCTGAGAATCCGCGAACCTAAGAGAACATTCAACCCTGACAATTTCACAATTAAATTGGCAGCGTTTTTCAACACAGCTCAAAACGAACCTTCTTTAGCTTCGTCTCTTCAAATTCGATGTTTTAACCCGTTTAGCCCAAGTTTACTTGGATCGGATGAGTTTTCTTTGTATGTGAAAGGAAATCGAAATGAAACGCTGCTACCTCCAAAAAAAGATTCGGTTTTGGATTCCGTTTTCATTCCTTGTCCAACAACTACCCCACTAGAACCCGTGCATCCTTTTAAATTAAACGGAGAGGAAGAAGTGGAGGTTAAAGTAGGCTATGTCTACGATCCTTGGCGTGGATTTAAACAGGAAAACACAGAGTTTTGGAATGAAGGAGTTTATCTTTGCCGACAAGGCTCCTCAGAAGTTAAAATTAGTGTGAAAAAGTCTCCTCAAAACCAAACAGTAAACTTTGAACCCACCACGGAAGAAAAACTCCGACAGTTTTCAGATGAAAACATTCATTTAAGTTGTTCATCGTATTTAAACGACCATGTCGAGTTGAAATTTGAAGGGGATTCCGCCACAAAGCTTGAATTTACATATACGCGTAATTCAACGGGGCAAAAATCGGTTTTTATTCAGCCAGTTGATAAAAAAGCAAAGAGAGTTGAAGGGAAAGTGATTTGTTTAAAGGATGAAGTTCCAGTTAAGGAGTGGAATTTTGAATTTATTAAAGCTCCGGAGATATTTTTTGACGACTATTTCAGCGAAATGCATTGCTTAACTGATTTTGAAGAAGGGGATGGAGTGGAGGTGGAGGCGAAGTCGCTGAGATGCTCGAATGCCATCGGGTGCAGATATTACGAAAGGTGTTTGGAGGAGGGAAAGGTTTGCGACCATTTGGGACAAGTTGTTTATTCCGACAAGAGACGGACGCAGTGTGCCCCGTTGGCAGATAGAATTGTGAAGAATTGTGTAAATCTTTATTATACTTCTTGGAATGGAGTGGCGCAGTGCAAAGTGGACGGATTGACAAGGAATTTTCCGTATTTTACGGCTTTGGACCTTCACAAATGTGAGATTCAAATGCACAGGTTAATTTTAATGCTAGGATTAAAAAACGTTTATATTTTTTAGATACGGACTGGAGGAAAGTGAAGGAAAGTGACCTTTTGAGATTGGAAAAGGAAGGAAATGAGTTTCGATGCACTGGAGTTGGCTTTCTGTTTGCAAATAGTTTAGCATTTGAGGTAGAATTTAAAAACAACTCAACAGAGCTCATTCAAGGTATTTTAAAACATTGAAAACTATTAAAATTATGAAAATGGCGTGAATGCTTATCAAAGGCCTTTTGCTAATTTAGGCAATGGAAAAAATGGAAAGGTAACAATCCACGAGCATCCCAGCTCATATAAGATTTACGGTTTACAGGTTGTGTCCAGTCTGGAGTTGTTCAAACCTGAAAATGTTAAATATGTGAGGTGTGTTGCTTCCCTTTGGCCCAACACTGACCCTGTGAAGACTCCACTTTACAATTTGTAAAAGTGATTGATTAGTTACAATAAAAAATAAACAAAAATATTAACAAAGTGGTTTTGTCTGTGCTAAATGTTCATCCTCAGTAATTTTACAACTTTTGGATAAATTTGACTTTATTTTAAAGATTTTTATTCAGCAGCAGATCAAGAAAAAACTACACTCCAATAAAACATTTTGTTTTGTCACATAAAAAGTTATTTTATTTTCGCGAAATCTTTTTTACGAGCAAAACTGGTTTTCAACGATTAGATAAATAATTTTGCGGACGGTCGGGAATTTATCTTTGCATCAACAACTCATCAAAGCGTGATAAAATATTTTGCTATTTCCAATTCCAAACTTGTACAAGACATTTCCATGAAAGCTTTTTTATACCAAAACTGGTTTATTTACAAGTTTTTGTCGTTTATACCAGAATTTTAGTCTCATCTTTGCATCAACTCTGGAGATTTAAAGTTTTAGATATCCAGTCTAATTTTTTCTTTGACTAGACAACAACTTTTTACCTTTGTTGCTTAGCTTTAAAATAAAATGTGCCGGACACTTTGTAAATACTTAGTGAATTTTTCAATATTTTACACTTTATTTGTAAAAGCTGAGGAGGAATCTGAAAATCCAAAGATTGTTTTTGAGAGGAATTCAACTGCAAAATGGACAAACGTAACACTCACGGGGGAAGGCTTAGGTTTCTACTCGGAAAAGGGGGAAGTTCTCTACGCAAGTTGTTCAGCACCTGATCCCATCGTTTGGGACATTATTGGATTCATTGTGAGATTAAAATTTTCAAGGCCGTTTAAATTCTACATTAAATATATTTTTGGGTGTGATTTTAGAATCCAGTGTCCATCATAAGAATCCGAGAGCCGGAGAGAACATTCAACCCTGATAGATTCACAATTAGACTGGCAGCGTTTTTCAACACGGCCAAGGACGAACCATCTTTAGCTTCGTCGCTTCGAATACGCTGTAAAAACACGAAAAAATTTACAGAATCTGATTTTTCACTGTACGCTAAAGGAAATCTGAATGGAACGCTGCTACCTCCAAAAAGTAACTTGATCGAGGATTCTTCTCGCATGCCTTGCATTACAACTTCCCCAATAGAGCCCGTGACCCTTTTTAAATTAAATGGAATGGAGGAAGTGAGGGTGGAGGATGTTGATTACACTCCTTGGTATGGCTTTATACGGAGGGGCATAAAATTTGCTGAAGGAGTTTATTTGTGCAGACAAGGCTCCTCGGAAGTACAATTCATTGTGAAAAATTCCCCGAAAAGCGAAACAGTTTCTTTCATTCCATGGTGGGAAGAAAAAGTGCGAAGTTTTTCAGATAAGGAGATTTATTTCAGTTGTTATTCAAATTCACAGGAGGAAGTGGAATTGAAATTTGTAGGGGATGCAAAGTTGAATATCAGCTACAGTAAAAACTCAACGTGGGATAAATCTGTTAAAATATCACCACTTGATAAGAAAGCGAAGAGAGTTGAAGGAAAAGTTAGCTGCTGGAAGAAGGATGTTCTGGTTAAAGAGTGGACTTTTGAATTTATCAACGCTCCGGAACTATTTTTTGATGATTATTTTAGCGAAATGCATTGCCTCACGGATTTCGAAGAAGGGGATGGGGTGGAGGTGGAAGCGAAGTCGCTGAGGTGTTCGAATGACATCGGCTGCCGATATTATCAAAAATGTTTGAGAGAGGGTGAAGGGCTCATTTGCGATCATTTAGGACAAGTTGTTTATTCCGACAAGAGACGGACGCAGTGTGCCCCGTTGGCGGATAGGAAAGTGAGGCATTGCGTAAATCTTTATTATACTTCTTGGAATGGAGTTGCACAGTGCAAGGTGGATGGAATTGCAAGGAGTTGGCCGTATTTTACTGCTTTGGATCTTCGCAAATGTAAGATTGAAATAAAGCTTTGTAAAACAACTGGTTCTAATGAGGTTTTGTCAGGATGCTTTCAAATTTTTGTTAATTTTAGACACTGACTGGAAGAAAGTTCATGAAAATAACCTTTTGAGAGTGGAAAAGGACGAGGAAATACTGAACGGGTTCCGGTGCACTGGAGTTGGCTTTCTCTTTGCAAATAGTTTAGCGTTTGAGTTGGAATATCGAAACAAATCCACAGAGCTCATTCAAGGTCTGTTTAAATAAATTACTTAAAATTACATAAATTGAAGGAAAATTGATAGGAAATGTATGCCTAACAAATTAATTTTAATTTAGGGGAAGGGAACGGCGGGAAAGTGATAGTTCACGAGCATCCCAGTCCCTACAAGATTCATGGATTCCAGGTTGTCTCCAGTTTGGAACTATTTAAGCCCGATAATGTTAAATCTATACAGTGCGTTGGATCTTTTTGGAACAGTACTGAAATTATGAAGACTCTAGCTTATAATTTGTAAAATTTATTTTTTACTGATAATCAAAAATAAAAAAATACAAAATAAAAGGCAGCAAGCTTGCTTAGTTACTAGCTAGAAGTGTCTGTTACTTTCGGAGTTAACGGTTATGTCAATAAAGCGCAATTTTGTTTGAAATATTTCAAACAAACGTGCAAAATGGTTTGTTTTAATTATTTTGACCTCAATAGTGTGTTTTGTAAATTTGCTAATTTTTTGCAAAAATTATTTGCAAGTTTGCAAAAATATTTGCAAATTCTTTGACAGCTAGTTATTACCGTTCGAATGATATGCTACATGCTAAAGGTTGCAATTAAAAACTTTATAACGGTCACTTCCACCGTTGTAACCGTTTGGTCAAAGAAGGTTAAAGCTATGTGGTTTGAGCCATTAACTTAAGCTGTAACTCCGGCGTAAGTTTTACTGCAACTGTTTCAACGACCTTTGAGTTAGAAAGGCTTTAATGCAAAGGGCTCAATGAAAAATTGCACCACTGTTCAAACTTTCATTCGTAACGGCCAAACCGTTGGACCATAATTTCTGAAAAACTATACAGTTCTGTCCGAAGGTTCAGTCTACCTGTCTGTCAAATTTGGTTAAAATCTGTCAAGGCGTTTTTAACTTCTCGTGGGAACGGACGGATGGACAGACAGACAGACGGACAGACAGACAGACTAACACATCGATATCATGACTAGCTCTTCGAGCTAGTAATAATTTTGATTAAAACTGAAGCATAACTGAAGCTAATGGGCAGAAATTTGTAATCCTTGCTCTAAGGGGACATGTTGTTTTAACAAATGTGTTGAAATGTGTTGATTTCTGCTAATGCTAAGAATTTTAAATGCCAAAATATTGATTTAAATGTAGAATTTTTTATTAGATGTGAATATTAAACTTAATTAATTAAAACAACAGTTGCAATTGAATTAATGTTAAAATCAAGTAAAGTTATCGTTGTCGTGTTTTTATACGGCCGAATAGGTCCAACGCAGTATCCAATTGAAGCACACGCTTTCAACTCCAACCGTCTCAGCTTCCCCTTCGCTTCCGTCTTCCAATCCTTTCTAAACTCTTCTACGTTTTTATTCGGAAGATACATTAAAGCCCCGAAAATATACAAAACCCCAGATAAGACAGGGTACATCATAGCTAGAGGGAAATAAAGTGTGGGCGGGAGACTTCTTAATCTATTCGCGGTGTATCCACTGCAAGTCCCGGCAATTCCCAAAGTAACAAAGAAAACGTTCATTGTGTCGTGTCCGATTTCATTTCCGATCCGTTTTAAAATCTCAATTCTTCTAAAGAGCTTCAACACCGAAGGAAATGATTTATCTTTTGAGTGTTTTAAAAACCCAGTTAATTTAACCACTTTTTCCCCAAAGAGGAGCCCAACCAACACTCCGAATAGACAAACAGTGACGATATAAACCGCTTCAAGAAAGAAGACAAATCCCGCCACAATTTTTAAATAAAATTTAGTTTCAGCACCCATTTCAAAATTTAATGCTTTTGCATAATTCAAAAACAATTATTTGAATGGGATCCAACCCGAAATAGAACGCAAACGAGGGGAGAAACAAACCGAAAGCGAAAATTATAACGAAATTTATAAGCGGCATTGCCCAAGTTAAAAGTCTTTCCCAAATTGAATCGTATTTGAAACTGGAACAAATTGAATTGGTTTCTTGTATTACTTCCGGAATTACGTAGGAGAACTCCATTGTGTATTTTTCAATTGTTTTGAATACGCTTCGAGCCATGACAACAGTTGCTAAGATACTCAAGTAAACCACTAACTCTTCTAGAGATATTTTAGGAGAGGTTAAGGTTACTTGGATTCTCCAAATGAAGAAGGGAATAATAAAAGTTAAAATGTCGCGGGCTAGCGCCCATGTTAAATTCTTTAAAAACAATTTTAAAGGGTTTTGTTTTTAAAAGAATATTTATCCGGAATTGCAAGGATCTGCATAGAATTTACTTTCATTTGGAGACCGGAAGTAGACACAAATGAAATGGAGAAATTTATGGTCTTTTGGAAAAGTATGCTAGTTTTAATACAAGCTTCAGTTAAAGACATTTTAAAATATTTAACTGTTTGAACTGAAGAAAATAAAATAGCAACTGCCAATGTAGAATATCCTTTTGTCTGCATTTTTACACAATTCCCTTTTAACCATAAATCAATTTGGCTTCATTATCGATTAAAATGAAGCGAGGAGAGTTTTTAGCATAAATGTTTCATTTTTTATATGATTTATATTGCGCAGAAGCGCAATTAAATCATTTAAACGGATAAAAAATTTGCAAAGAAAATTCCAATTCCAATGTATATTGAACATTAATTTTAAAAATAAAAGGCCGCAAGCTTGCCTAGTTACTAGCTCGAAGTGTCTAAATAACTTCGGGAGTTAACCGTTACGTCAAATCTGCTTAGAAATTTTCTGGAAATTTGCAAAAAATCTAAGATTGTGTGCAAAATGTTTCGTTTTAATATTTTGACCTCAATACTATGTTTTGTAAATTCGCAATTTTTGCAAAATCTTTTTGCAAATTTGCAAAAAATATTTGCAGATTCTTTGTCTGCAAGTTATTACCGTTCGAATGATATGCTACATGCCATATGTTGCAATTAAAAACTTTATAACGGTGACTCACACCGTAATAACCGTTTGGGTAAAGATGCTTAAAGCTATGTGATTTAAGCCATAAACCAAAGCTAACACTCCAGAGTAAGTTTTACTGCAATTGCTTCAACTACCTTTAAGCTAGAAAGGCTTTAATGCATTAAGGCTGAACGAAAATTTACACCGCTGTGTAA
>JAANSO010002862.1:0-12571 GCA_036507315.1 Lepidocyrtus fimetarius | reverse complement strand
CAGACAAGTGCCAGGAAAACACGTCATATGGGTATCCGGCAAGGTGCTTTCCAAAAAAAGCAAATGGCAATGGAATTTGCAGACCAGGTTCGAAAAGTATTCCTTTTAAAACCGGCTGCAAAGAGAATGAGATATGTTGCCTATAGAAGTTAAGCCTAATAAAGTTTGAACAAAAATTTATGCCAATTGTTTTGATTTTTTGTTAAGGAATTCAATTTTTTTAGCAAATAAAGAAAAAAGTTATGTAGGTCTTTCTGACCCCCACTTTTAAAAATTGACGCTCGTCCATATAATAAAGCCACATCTTTCGATATGACTAGTTACTTGAGTAATTGCATAGTATTTATTCTGTGAAACATTTATATTGACCATTGTATAACTTTTATGTTAACGACTATCAGGTGAATTTCTTTAAAATATATTTAACCATGTCATTCCCAGCCGGCACATTTTTCGAAAATAACAAAGGCAGAGCTGGCAGGTGGGTTTTAATGGGTTCTGGGGAAAAATGGGTAAAAACGGGTTTTAATGGGTTTTATTCAACCTGATTTTCCTGGGTTTTAATGGGGAAAATGGGGAAAAACGGGTTTTAATAAATTATTGTACAATTTTTGCAATAATCAATATAAACAGACTTAAATAAAACATAAGGAAATACAATTTACTCAAAAATAACGTGTTTATGAGCTGAAATGACCTCCTTCTGAATCAAATGCGTAGTAAGATTTTGTTTTCCCCCATTAAAACCCGTTTTCCCCATTAAAACCCACCTGGGCGGGGAAAAATATTAAAACCCATGGGTTTTAATCAGCTCTGAACAAAGGTTTTATTTTATAACAAGAAAATTCTAATAAACTTGTTTTTGCAACACAATAGATTGTCGAACCGCCACTCCCTTCAACTTAAACTGTCAATTATTTTAAAAGCAAAAACCTCTTAAACTATTTAAATTACATGCGGCGATTTGCTTTACTACTTTCTGATTTTTAACATTTTTGCATTTATCTTTGCTTGTTTTGAAATTTGCATTATCGCTTTAATTTTAAAATACATCAAACCTACCAAACAATACCGTTACTACCATTCTTACTTGGAAATTTAAACTTAATTTTTTTATAAATTTCAACTAAAAAAGAAACTAAGCTTAGGCATAGTCCTGCACTCAAAAGTACAAAAACCAGTACAATATTCCCTTCCAAACTAGCCCCGGATGGAGCATTAGACTCCTCCGTGGCATCTTTCAATTTCCCCCTTTTTACTTCCGCTTTTTGCGTAAACGACCTCTCCAAAAGTCCAACCCACCTTTCCATAATCCCAATTTCTTTAAACTTTCCAATTCTCTCAACAAACTGTGATGAAATCAACGCTTTGAAATAAAATTTGAACCCATGCAAAAAATACAATTTACTCTCGAAAGCTCCTCCTCTCTCGTAAAAATGTCTCGCATAGAATTTTGCTTCCTCTGATGGAATGACAAGCCCAATCCCTTTACATTTTTTCAGCTCTTCGTCTAAAAAATCTCGTTCCGCTCGACTAAACCAAGTGTAAAAATTATACACCATTTCACTTTGACAAGCCCAACCAACCAGTTTCTCCGTCTCGTTAGCTTTTGGAATGCAATTAGGATTGAAAAGTTTGAAATCAGCGTAAACCTTGGCAAATATTTCGTTATTTGAATGAAGTCTGCTGTAATTGTACATCCTATCATCTCTTGAATTTAATCCTTGCTCGTGCTCAAACCAATTTTGTCGGTTTTCAAAATATTGTCGGTTCTTGCGGCCTTCAATTGGTTTGAGAGAGGAATTCACCCAAAGTTGGAATCCCCCTATGTTAAACAACTGCGCGTGTTCCACTTCCCTTACTTTTTTAACTCTTTTAAACCCACCAGTTTTGATAAAATTCGTAGCGGATCTTAAACCCAAAACTCCAACTTTTCTACTTGTAACGTAAATTGGATTCCCGGCTTTAATTACGTCGTCGAGTGTTTCATACCTTTCCAGCTTTCTTGGGGCGACCATGTTGTAAACATTATTGTTTTTGTACGCATTGCTCAGAATGATCCCCATCAGGAGGAATAGTCCAAGCAGAATTCTAATTTTATCGTTTTCCTCGAACGTATCATCCGGAAATGGATCCCCTTGCTCCAGAAGAGCCTTCATTAGTGAATACAAATTGCGCCCAAACGTATGTTTTCTTTCTTTTGCTACTTTCTCCAGTCTTTTCAAATATTTCCAGACAGTCACCAGACTAAGCAAGCTAATTCCAAGCCATATCCAAACGTATCCATCATAAACATTGATTAACTCGCTGAATAGAAATCTCTGACTAATTTTGAACCCACAGGTGACCAATTGATAGGAACTTTGCCTGTTGAGAATGTAAACCGGCAACTGAATCTGTTCCCGGGGGACCTCTTCGATAAAAAACTCCGACGTGAGTTTACCCACTTGGTCGTGTTCATAATTCAATTTTTCCAAATCTATTGGCCAATCCTTTCCACATATTTTGTGTAGTTTGTGCCTGAAAATTGTGTAGTTGAAATGAGGTCCTAAAATAATTTGCCAAAAATGAACAATAACTTTGCTTAGGAGTACTTCTTCAAGTTTGAAAATCTCCTCGAGCCAATGATGTGTTTTGAAGTAAAATTCGCAATCCTCAAATTTTGAGCTTAGCAAAAGCTTTGGTGACAAATTTGGTCCAAATGGCAGATAGGATTGGAATCTGATTGGAATTGCTTTTCCAATCAAAGATTTATTCCCAATTAATCCTAACTGTTGAAAAATCACAGGACTTCTACGACACTCAAAGCAAATGTTTAATTTAACTAGAGAAAACAAAGTAGAACTTTGAAGCTTTGAATTCACTTTGTTATCCTCTACCTGGAGCAGAAACATTGCGCAATTCAAAACTAATTGGATTTTTACTCTGTTACTTTCCTTGGCAAATCTGCTTCGACGCTCTTCCAGCATTTCCGTAAACCACTTCCAAAGGATTCTATTCTGCTCGTAAAGATTGCCCCTGTTGGAAAGCTCCTCATCATTCCAAGATTTCTTTGGAACAATCCAAATTTTATAAAGGGGAACGTTGCTTGGTAAAAGTTGCGCAAATTTCGGCTCCCTTCCACCAATTCGCACTTCTCCTTTTGTAAATTCATACCTCTAGAATGCCAAGTTTTTTGTCTCAGGTTCCCCCTCTATTTTAAAACTTTTCCAAACCTGAGGATTCCAAATTTGGATTGGCGGCAAGAGTTAGAGCTCCACTTGGGAGTTCCAAGGTTTGGGATGTGAAGCGAAATGAAAAAAAGTTTACAAATCCGCAGGAAATCATCGTGGCTTTTGAATTGCCTGATTTTTCTTTCATAATGAGCTGCCTGAGGCAATCTTGTTTTGTTTGAAGTCCAAGAGGCGCATCCAGTTTTCTTCTCCATTCAAATTCATTTTCTAATTTTACATAATCTTCGACATTGCCTAGACTTTCCAAAATAAGAACGGGAAACTGCCTCCAAAGAATCACCGGATGATTTAAAGAGACTACATCAACTCCCATGAAATTATGTAAAATGAGGAGACTACCCCGGGGGTGTATCAGATCTTTAAGCTCCAACAGATTTGCTGAATTTGGATTGCCCCATTTATTAAAAAAGCTATTGTAATACTTTTCAAACTCTTTGTTATTCTCAGGCGTGATTAAAGACCTAATTTTGGAGTTGTTTTTCCCTTGACAATTTACAAAAGTAATTGTTAAACATTGCAAAACAATGCCTAGCAGGTTTACATTTGAAACGGAATTAATTTAAAGAACGGATATAAGAAAATCCTTGAATAAATTATTAAAATTCTAATCAATGGGAACAAAAAAATCTTGGAAAATAAATTTTTAAACACCAATATAGCAATAGCAAAATTACAAGGTTTTTTATCAATGTCAATCTTTTTTTCGCAAATTGTATACTAAACTGGTAGCTAAACAAATTTATATCCTATATTTGGTTCGTTGAGCATTGTTTGCTTTCAACTTTAATTTTTAATTGTATATTTGTATGAAGAGATATTTCGTCAAAATAATTTTCATCGATTTACCAGACATAATTTACACCTTACCTCAGTTCGATTGAATTATTATAATTTTTTGCTTGATGCAATATTTGATACAAACTCAATTAAAATTTTAGTTCAAAGCAAACAATAGGACAATCTTGTGATAAAATTATTCATTCATGCCATTGCCATTATTTTAGCATAAAATTTGTGAAAGGGATTGAAATTGATTGCACTAACAGTGGACATCCGTACATACCACACCTTTGATTTCCAAAAATAGGTTGAACAAACTGCAAAATATTATTTTTAGAGATATATTTTTAATCTAATTTAAGGAAAAAACATGAACGGCATCTACTTCATATCTAATTTTTAAAATTGGAAAAGTAATTCAAGACATACTTTTTTATGTACAAACCTGGCTCACTTTTCTCTACAAAAAATGTATTGAACAAGCCTTGGACAAAGGATTCAGTTCTTCGTTGAGAACAATGCTTTGGCTTTTGCTATTACAAATAATGATGCATTGATGATTTAATTATTGAATTTTAAGAGTAACTTTATTTAATTTGCAATTGAGTTTTAAATTAATTAAGTTTAATAAGGTTTCTTAATCGATAGTTTATAGGATGATGATTTCTGATAGGGGAAAAAATTAATCATTGTTGCTTCCACTCGAATATTTTAAAAATCACTGTGATTGCTTCATTCCTGCTTAACTTTTGGAAGTAGTCGCTGCTGGTCAATGCTTCCTTGCTTAAACTATAAAGTTTATTAAAGTTAAAATTAATCAGCTTATTATCATAATTATCCTACTTACGTAGACATTTCGATAAGAGCGTGAGTCATCAGCTCCTCAAAGCTGTCCACATTCCTCACAAAAAAGTAAAGTTCGAGAATGCTGTCCACACTGAAAAAATTAATCCCTTTGAATAGCAAAAACTCCTTTAGGTAATTCTCCATTTTGGTTATTCCGTATTTATTAGAAAGTTGAAAAAGTTCCAAAGCCAGGTCGGATGTTACATCCTGCGGGATGGGGAATCCGTAAAGGCACTGAATAAACTGGCGGAGTCCTTCTTCACTGTTTTTCTTCAGTTCAATCCGTCCGGTTTGAGATTCCAGCATGCCTTTGTCAACGCAGAGCATTGAACGAAATGTAGCGCTTTGAGCTGAAGAAATAAAATAAGATTTTTATTGTAATTAGTGCAACTAGCAATTTTTCTTACCCATTAGGACACTTCGATGGCATTTTATTTCCCCTCCGTTTGCCGCCACGAGAATAACATCCTTGCTGGACTCTTCCAAGCCGTGCATCACTTGCAGAACTGAGCTGGGATAATTTGAAAATATTTCCTGTGGGGGATGGCAAAGCCTTTCAGACGAGGTGAGCTGATCCTCCAAGAAAAAATTAAGTTTTTATTGCGAATTTTGCTCAGATTTTGTTTTGAAAGGGAATATCGTCTCGCAGTGATTCCGGAAGTTATGATCAAGCGCATTTTATTCTCGTTTTTTAAAATATCTGTAAAAAACAAAAATTTATTACGAGTTTTAAAAATTCTTTAATTTTTTATTACCTAACACGTCCATTCCACCGCCCTCGCACCTATAAGTGTGAATACGACGATCAGAAGTTCGAGAAGGGCCGCTCCTACCCCCAATTCTTTCCCGATCCCGCCTTCCTTCCTCTTGATCCAGTCCCGTTATTTTCAATTCGGCTGTAATTTTTCGGGAATTTAATTGTTTTGAGCAATTTTTGAAGGAAATCCTCGTTGAATTTTAAAGAATAAGCCATCAGATTGAATTGCCGCATCCACATTTCGGTGTAGACAGAAAATACGCTAAAATATTTAAAAAAAATATTCAAATTAAGCAAATAAATCCCTTAAAAATTTAATTAAGAATTACTTGTTTTGTTTCTGTGAGCCTCGCTGCATCCCCAAAAGATAATTTCTTAGCGGACGCAAGTCATCCATGTTTTCTTTAAATTGTTCTTCAACGTGGTTCAGTTGGAGTTCCTGGAATTGAATGGAGTGCACAGGGCGCTTCCCCAAAGTCCCGTTTGCATCTGATTCACCTTTCTTCGCGGATGAACTCTCTTTTGGGAGGGCAGCTAAAACAGAGGTTGAATTAAAATCCATTTTAGAATAGGATTGTTAGTGTTCTTTACCAATTTGATCTGCAACGTGAACTGTGCGTTGGAAGTCCTTCACAAAGTGAATTGTATTCTCAAATGGTTCCACTGCAGGCTGGGGTGCTGGTGTCCTCACTTGCTCGCGCTCCAGAAGGTGACGGCGGTAGGCAATAAAATCATTTGGGATTCCTATGTCTTCATGAAGATTTATTGGAAATTCGTCATTGCTGGAATTCAAACTGGAGTCGGGGTCATCCAGTAATGCACGAACTTCGTCTGGAGCCAGGTTTGGAAGCACCTGTTGGAGGTCATCTCCGTCCATAGCTGATAATAAATTAAAAACTTCAAAGTTAAAAAAGGATGATTTTCCGTTCACAGCTGCAGAAGAAATGAAAGCTCAAGCTCCTTTTGGCTGGCAAGTGATGACGCAATTATCTACTCCACGTTTTTTCCTTGTAACTTTTGGCTTGATTCCACCTGCAAAAACCTCTTTGCTCCACTTCGTTGCATCAATTGACGCTTTTGGCGTTGGAACTTTTTTTTACAAAGCTTTACACTTTTGCAAAAGGACGCATTTCTTATGAAATTTCAATTCGTTTGTCTGCGTCATTTAACAAGAAATAAAAACAATGAACAATGAAATGAAACCAATTCATAGAAATTAAAAGGTATTTAATTGCCATTTCAAGGTTACCTGAGTTTATGTAAGCTATAAAATAAATTTTACCGACAGTTCATGCGGTTATCAACAAAATAGGCATGCTTGTGTTAATCATTGTATAAAATACAAAATTGAAACTATTTTCAAAGTAAAAGTACGTAACCGGAAATGCTCCAGTTTTCCGGTATTTACTGTACTGTTGGTTTTCATAATGGCGATGAATTGATAACATTGAAATAGTGTTCATCATACAATTTCCTGGCGTTTTTTCTTATTGTGCTAAATAGGGAAGGGTTTTGTGTGCCGCTTTCGTAATTTAGTATTTTGCATAAATGAGTTTTGATGAAAAAATTGTTCTTTCAAAGCATTTTTTATGAAAAATTTTTGACGAAAGATATATTTATGCAAAACGGTTTTTGATGAATCCACATCGAATCATGTGATTTTGGATGTGCGTTATAATTTTTTCTACTATCTGGAAGCATTCTAATAGTAATAAATTGTTATTTTTAGGTTAAATAATTCATCGACTTTATTTTGGGGACATTTATGACATACGTAAGAAACACTTCTTGAATAGGTAAACAATGAGTAAGCTAAAAAAAGAGACTAAGAAACGTAAATAATTTAGTAACCGGTCTTACAGAACTTAGGTACTTAACTTACGCGTTTATTTCAACAATGCCAGAAATTTCTCTAACACAGATTTAACGCCACTCCCATATTGACTTTTCAAACGTTTCCCTATTTTTTTCTTCAGATTTGCTTTGGTTTTAGCAGTGACTCCACTTTCCAACAAAACCTTCATTTTATTCTCCAATTGGCAAGCGCTTTCATTCGAAAAATAAAAGGCGTCTCTGGATACGAAGTATTCCACTGGAGTCTGTCCATCACTGTCCAAATCATTCAAGTCCAATCCCTCGCTCAAACAAAATTGAATTTTTTCCATGTCCCTCCGTTCAGCAGCGAAGTGAAGAACGCTTTGTCCCTTCCTTGTTTTAGCACGAATGTCCGCCCCAAATTGAACCAGCAACTTTGCCACTTCAAAAGAACCCTCCGAAAGTTTATACATGATAGTGTGGAGAGCGGTCCATCCTTCAAGACTTTTTTCGTTAATGTTTGCTCCCCTCTCCAGAAGCAGAATCAAAATATCCACATAGGTTAAAGGGTCCAATCCCACCGCGTATTGATAAAGTAATAAATGCAGCGGACTTTGTAGCTTCATGATTTTGTCAACAAATACTTCAGCTTCTGGTTTGGCATTCACATCTGCTCCTTTAAGTATCAATAGTTTCGCCTTCCACAAATCAGAGTTACAAAGGCGGAGAAAGCCTATAGATAGAATTGAATACAAAAGAGTCTTTCCATCCGCAAGGGTTGCATCAGCATCCATGTCAAACTCTTCAACGCAGTACTTTAATATTTCAGGCGTGCCGTTTTTAGCCACATCATGAAGTACTTCCTTTCGGTCTTCTGTTTCTGAAGGAATATCTGCACCAAATCGTCTTAGCAGCTTGGCTTTCTCCACGTTATCTGGTGTATACTTTTCAATAGCATTGAGAAAAGGTGTATTTCCTGCAGGATCAAGTTCATTCACAGCTGCACCGCTTTCCAGCATGTGTTTCACTACTTCCAACGTTCCGTATTCTATTGCGACGTGGAATATTTTATCTTGATAAGTTTTCCAAGGCCGAAGCCTTGCGTCAAACTTCGCAATCCATGAATATTGAACTCCTGCGTCAAATGTCTTAATCAATAATTTCGGTATAACATCTTTCTTTGCTTCATATGAATTTATCATGACCAAATCCAAGGCAGTGTGCCCTTCATTATCCTGACAGTCTATCTCAACACCTTTATCCAGTAAAAACTCAAAGGTTTTCCAGGGTGCTCCCGGTTTTTTTCTAGCAGCAATATGAAGCAGGGTTTCCAAGGTTTTTCCGCTTTTAGTCACAGGAGCTCCTTTGTCAATCAGAAATTGTAACATTTTGGGGCTCCAATTCCCGCCCGCGATTGCATAATGGAGACAACCACGTCTTTCATTGTCAACAATGGAAAAGTCAACTTGTGCATTGACCAACATTTGCAAATTTTCTTCATCCATTTTCCAACAGGCAAGAACCAAATGCAGAGGTGTCGCGCCTGCACTGTTTTTAGTATTAAACCATCCATTTTTTTCTTTTGAAAAGATAAATTCAAATACTTGACGAAAATGTTCAGGACTTTTTTGACGTTTTAATTTCGAATATCTTTGAAGTACAGTATCTGGATAGTGAGCTCCAGCATTAAAAAGGAATTTGAATAAGGCCAAAAACCTTTCAGGGTCATCCACTCTCTGCAACATTGATAGAGGTGTCTTATGGTGGTGATTAAGGCCATTTATTTCAAGTCCTTCGTTAACTAAAAACTCCAAGGTTTCCGGAGTGCACCCATTTTCCACAGCAAAATGAATCAGATTGCCTTTATTAAACTCCGCGTGCTCTACATTCGCCCCACGTTTGATTAAACTCGTTAACATTGAAATGCTTTGGTTCCCTTGGATAGCAGAGTAAAGGACATTGCGCCTCCAGTAGTCCAAAACATTAAAATCCAACCCTGCTTCATAAAAGATATCCAAAGTACGTTCCTCTACATTGATAGTGCGGAATATTTCGTGAAATAATGGACGTTTGCGTGTGAATCGGGGACTGGCCTCAAAGTCCCTAGACATCAACAGACACAATTTGTTTTCTTTCTTTAACTGCAGCACAAACTCGTGGAAGACACCAGGACTTAATTTTGGGATTTGTTTTATCAGTTTGTGCAATTTGGCATTATCATTATAATGATGATGCCAAATGATAACATCTTTGTTGATCCTCCTTTTCCTTTCCACCGTCGTAACTTCTGAAAACTATACGAAAATACGACGATTAGACATTTGTTTAAAAATGGTAAAAGACGATATGATTTCCAGGCTTTATTGGTTTTACCCATTTTCTGTTTTCATCAAAGTCATCATCTGGATTCCCATCAATGGGTGAATCTTCAGTCATTGAATCAGTTTCTTCTTCTGAAGAAGAGTCAGAGGAGGACGTTTCCATTTCAATATCACAATTGTCTTTGTGCCCACTCACTTCTTCAGAAACGATGCCAACAGACGGGATCACTTCTTGCTCCTCAACTTCCAATTGCATAAGCGCTTCAGAACTTTCTGCTTCATTTCTCCCAGGGGTTTTTTCTAAATGAACGTCTTGAGACTGCGATGGTGAAGGTAAAACAGACATGCTTTGAGCATCAGTGGACCTTGCTTCATCTTCTTCCAAATCGATTATCATTGGTTCTCCAGCAGATTTCTCATTTTCTGAGGTTCTCACAATATTCAAAACATCAAGCGGAAGCGCTACTTCCTTAGTACGATATACATTTCCCTGTCGAGTTTCCCGGACAAATTCTTTTTCTATCTTAACAACACCTTCCAAAACAGGTTCAAAGTCTCCAGTTGAAGCAATATCAGCGTCATCGTCATCCTCCTGTTCGGTCTTAACTTGAAACACTTCTCCGGCTTCAAAACTTTCGTCTGCAGTGGTAGCCATCGAAGTAACGGAAACAACACGACAGGTTTCCTCGGCTGCTGATGAAGTACTTTCCACTTCAGTTTGAATCTTTCCAGTGTCAGCATTCGCCCATTTTTTAAACCAGTCAAGCTTTTTTTCTAATTCAGCCATCGGCACTGCCAACGCCGTGCAAGCTGAAACAAAATAAAAAAAGTTGAATGTCTAACAATTATTTGAATCTTTCCAGTGTCAGCATTCGCCCATTTTTTAAACCAGTCAAGCTTTTTTTCTAATTCAGCCATCGGCACTGCCAACGCCGTGCAAGCTGAAACAAAATAAAAAAGTTGAATGTCTAACAATTAAAAATATATTACAAAATAGCTAAATACAAATCTATTTAATTGTAGTACCTTTTTCTGTTCCCTTCCGTAAGTAAATTTCATGCTGATTCAAGTCCGGGCATTCAATCAGGCGGTTAATTATCGCTTCTCGAATAAACTGCATCTGCGACAAGACATTATCTCCGTCTGATTTTAACTCCTGCAGTTTCCTCCAGAGGCTCTGCTCCAATACTGCCACATCTTTGTTCAATTCCTCCATCCTTTCCATTCCACTCACGACTGATTTGAGGTAGAAGCTGCAGCCTTTGCATGGCACCATCGTCACGCCTTCCTCCCCTCCAAAGTTGACATCTTGGAAATAACGGCCTACGCCCTTCACGTACTTCTGAAGCAGGACTGAAGACTCTTCACCAGATTTATCACAACTTGATGACCCTTCGTGTCCTTCCCCACAGATTGGACAGCGAACTTGTTTTCCCTCCATCACAAACTGAACAGTTTTTATCAAACTACGGACAAACAATTAAGTAAAAAGTTCAGTAAAAAATAAGTTAGATAGAATTATTAAACACGCAAGATTCACTTAAAGTATTTATTGTGGCTTCCTTTCATTTTCACTTACAATTTACAAATTCACTTCCTGCAAGTTTTAATTACGAAAGTTTTAGATTATCAAGTATTAATACTTATCACACCACACTATCATAATTAAAAAATCAATTAACTTTAAACCAAAGTCAAGTTTTGTTTTTCTTTTGCACAGCTCAAACCGACTCACCTGCCTGCCCAATAAAACTTTAAATGCACTTTTCCACCAAGGAAATTGGGGCAGGCTGAAACATTTTTGTGCATAGTGCACAATCCTATTTAAAACTCCGTTAGCACAACTGCATGTTACATGCTCCAGTTCAAGTTGATTTAGTTGAGGAAGGTCTTATTTCGCCCCATTTTCAAAAAGGCTTTTGTAGTAGTTATCCAAAACTAGGGAGGTGCTGGCTTTAAAAGATTTGGTTTTTTTGAAATCTTGCATTGGAATTGTAAAGAGTTTGGGGTAAGGAGCGATTAAGCCAAAGTTTGCTTGTGCAATTAAGACGGAAATTATTTCTTTCATATCGTTAAATAATATTCTTTAACGCTTAGATATTCTCATCGTTACACTAATTGAATGGGTGCGGCATTTTGAAAAAGTATCTAATGCAAAGTTTCATTTGCAATCATTCAGAATGTCGTAAAAGAATGTCATGTATCAGCTTGCCCCATTTTGTAAAATGAAATTATCCTTTCTTTTTTGTATTTTCTTTTTAATTTCCGTTTTAAATATTTTAAGTACCCCAATAACTCTTTCAAAGGCTTTACTATCTGGATTCAAAGACTGTGCTTTTATTTATTTCCATTACTACAACAAAGACTACACCGGAACATTCAAAAAGCAAACTCCAGACAAGATTTCCTTTCAAGACGAGAATCAAATCCATTTCGTTCTTGACAATTTCAAGGAGTTTCTAATATTACATAAAATAGAAAGATTTCAAACAGACTACAAAGTCAATCAAACCCTTCAAGGAGCAGCTAAACTTACATTCTGCACTGTTCGAATCATTTTAAGCAGTTTAATTGAACTCCTTAAATGGGAATTGGAACAACTTGAAGCTAAACTAACAGTTCCAAACTTCATTTTAATTTTAGTTGAGCATCCTTCCACTCAAACAAACCCATTTCAATTCAACGACGTTCAATTCTTTTTGAAAACCTTTTTAATTCCAGAAGTTATTTTCATTGCTGTAGATTTTCACAAAGCTTATCTTATCTGTCCGATAAGCTGCACTTTTTCAGTTTTAAATGGTCCAATCACGAAAGAATTA
>JAANSO010002861.1:0-12574 GCA_036507315.1 Lepidocyrtus fimetarius | reverse complement strand
CTGTAGAATGTAGCCAATTTATTGCAAAATATATTCTCTCTGTGTATCCTTTCAAATAAATATTTTATTCCACGAAAAAAGAATTGAATTTTGCTGGAAATAATGACAAAATGAGAGAATATAGCAATCTAATGTTCGTTTCAACTTATTCCACTTCCATAATTTTATTTCAACTTTTACATTAATGTATGGCTTCACCATCATCATCCCTATTTCATGCCTCGTCTCATGTCATTCAATTACATTCCCATATCACCCAGCCATACACAAAGGACTATTTTGAAGTGGAAGCCACAGCGCTAAATTTTAAAATTTTTACGCTCGTTTCACCCAGTTTCTGAATCTTATGCTTCTTTCTCAAGTAGAGCGAGTTTCCAGTAAAAATGAGTTAAATTTCAAAGAATTTGTATTGAAAACAGCATCCCGTCCCTAAATTGAAAATTTATCTGTATAAGGCATTAATCCGGTTAATTCAAGTTAAAGTCACGAGCTACACGTTTCATTTTCAATTTGATTTCAACTCAAACAAGAAAAGATTTTTTCCGTTAAAAAACTAATTCCTTTCCACAAACATTTAATTCAAATATTCAAATACCAAAAAATTATTCAATTTGTCTAGACAGGACTAGCATGAGCAATTCTTATTTAAAAAAGCGAGAAACTGCGAGAAAATTGCCTGAAGAAAAAAGAACTTTTAAAGAAAGGAATGAAAAATCAGAAGAGGAAGCTGAATGGGATGTTGGGAATGGCTCGCAATAATAAAAAACGTTTTTTATGATGAGGAGGACATTGCTTGGAGCAGAGCTTTATTATTTGCAGAGATTTATGAAGAAGGAAAATGTGGTGACAGGAAAGTAAGATCAGATTATCAAACGGGAAGTATCCTTCATGCATTTTAAGTAGACTCATTTCATATCAACTTCCTCGCTCTTTGTCATCACCAACATCATCAAACTTGTATTATTCTCGTAAGAATTCTTTCACTTGCGTCATTCTCGTTTTTTTCTCCGTTTCATACATTTCTTCCAATTTGCAAATTTTAATATTATGCTCATCAACATAATCGTCTTTGTAGGCATTCTCAAATGGTATTAGTCACACGCATGAACGTCTACTTTCCTCTTTTCGTCATCATTTTTATTTTCCCACTTTCACCTCGCTTTATCATTTCAATTTAATTTAGAAAGTAGTTATATTTTCTATAACGTCAACAATTTCTCCTTTTTTTCTTTTATCACTTCCTGTCGCAGGTTTGATTGAAAAACTAAATTAAAACAACTTTTTTCTTAAATGAAATAAATAAGTTTTAAATTGTTGGCTTTTTTAGGCCTGTAATAAAATTAAGCTAACCTTCTATTTAATTTACAATTAGGTCACTGACTGCGTGCCTAGTCTGACAAACAATAACATGTTCCCACCTTTGCCGATAGCATTTTTATTTAAGAAATCAAAAACGGAATAGTTTAGATGCACAGCATATTTTCAAATGTATCACAAACCTAATTTCAATTTTCCCATTTTACAACATTTGTCAAACTTTTTTTTAACTGTGTTTGTACAGAAAAAGAGAGCAAAATTAGAAAAGATCAAACAGGTAGTCTTTTTCATTTCATTCTCCCCACAGTCTGTCATACACAGCTCTAACTGTTCAGCTGTTTCTATTTTCTATTCGCTATACAACCCGAATCGATCCGTGTTCTTTCACTTTACATTACACCATGCATGTTAAATCCAGAAACTTTCCCCACAATCCCTAGAAACCGCCTTTGGTGTTGTTTTAATCTTTATCATGCCATCGTTTGTAGTTGTCAAGTGAGAAAATGAAAAAATAAACTTACAGTATGTAGAGGTGGTAAGACGCTCAATAGTGTCCTTTTTCAGTTTTGAGTTTTTCTTCCCCATTTCAGCAACTTTTCACAATTGCTATGGTGGTCCTGTCCTTCCTGTTGTAAATCTTCTACTTCTCTTTGCACGCCTACGTCTACCTAAATTTAGCCTTCTTGACTGTATCTACGCACTTCCCTCTTTTACTCAAACACCTAAAAATAAAAATAGTTTAACACTATCTTTCCCCTTCTTTCTAATTTCTTTCCCTTTTCAATGTTTACAAAACACCCAAAAACTTTTTCAGATCCCTACTTTCCCTCTGTTTCCTTTTTCTTTGAGAAACAAGTAAAAAGTATTCAGTTTCACTTTTAACTTTAGAAACTTTATCCGCAGTACATTTCCTTTTCTAACTTGTGACGATGTTGTTTCAAAAACTTTTTCCCTAAATCAAAACCTCTTCAAAGGGAAATAGTGTGGGTGGAACAGTCTTATTTTTTGCAGCTTTTGTTTTGCAGCAGCTGCAGCTTAAAAATACTTTTTCATATGCAGCTTTTTATTGTAAAATTAAAGAAAAAGTAGAAGATGTGCTCTAAAATAGCTCATTTTTAAAAAAAAATGTTTCCTTTTTGTTTCTACAAACCACGCCGCGTGCCTGTTTTTCTCTTTCTGACTTTCCCTCATGTATAGCCATTCACACCCATCATTTCACTTTCATGTTATCCGTGTGTACTTCAATAAATGAATAAGAAAATGAAATTGCTGTTATTAATATTTTCTCTTTGAAATTACATTTTATTACACCGCTGGTAAAACCCTGAAAACAATCCCTAATTTGTTTTCTTCCGGACATGAAACAGCTTCCGTTTTTCCATCCTACTCAATCAAATTAACCTTCACGGAATTAATTGCAATAATTATTATTTGCTCTGTGGCTTCTTGTTTTATGAAGTTGTTGTTTGGTTTCACGTAAGTATAACCTTCAACGTTGACAAGTTTTTGTAGCAATTTTGTATTCCACACACGAAAAGAAAGTTGGCAGAATCGTAAGAAAACGTCTAAAAAGTTTCCTCAAAATCAGATCTTAGATGAAATTACACAACAGGAACTACGCAACTTCCGTTTTTATAAAGACACACCAGGGAACAGCCTCCATGTCAGAGGTCATCAGCTGAAGTGAGAGTAAATTTATATGAAAGTGGACACAAGCCAGAAAAAAGAAGAGCAGAGAGAAAGGACGATGATGATGGCTGTGATGTTGACAGGGATGGGAAGGAAAGAGAAAAAACGCAAAATGTTGGATTCCAGCCGGTCTGAATTCCTTTCACCAAATTTGCTGACTTTTTTTGTTTACTTATTAACAAAGATAAAGAACAATTCTTTTGTGCTGCCGGTGTGATAACTAACGAGCTTGTTATTATAATTCAGATTATTCTCCTCTTGATTTCATATGACGGAGAAGGTGCTAATGTCACAAGTTTTTCTCTTTTCTCCCCTGTTTACTTATTAGGATAATGCTGATGATGACAATGATGATTGTCTTTTTATATTCTACTCTCTTCAATGTTTGTGATGTGATGCTACCGCTTGCTCCTTTGTATTTGCTCAGAGAAAACTGTCAGTCTTCTCCTTTTTGGTATGCAAGGATATATATGTGTACGTAACTTGTTATCTAATGACCGCTATCCTTGTTATTATCTTATATCCTTATAGGGACAAGCATGTGGGCGACCGAGCTGATGGACAAAGACTGGGCCAGGTCACAATCAAGTTGGAGAGTGTGCAGAAAAACAAGAGAAAGTATTAAAGAATGGAATAATAAGTAAACTGCTGCCACTATTGCCAAAGCTCTTCAGAAAAAAACTCCAGCAACAACAAGTTCTTCTATAAAGCTACGTCGATCTCCCTTTTTTGTGCAAATCGTTAAAAAAAACTTTGTATTGGGAGTGAAGGAGCTTTCTCTGTATAGCTTATACGGTTTTTACCACCCAGCTATAAACTTTAGAAGTATTTTGGCAACCAAAAACAAGACCATTCCACCACTGGAAAGCCATGCTATACCACGCCAATCCTTTTTTTAACGGCCACATCAACTTGACTAAAAAAGAAAGCTGGAACATTGCGGGAGAAAAACAGAAGAACACTCATTTCCTCTCTGTTTTCTCTTATTTGCTTGCAGCAAAAAAACTTTGTCTTGCCACGAGCACGAGCCACGACCTTTTTTACTTGATCGTCGTTTGAATATCGTTTTTTCGTTGGTTTCTGTAGAAAATTGGAAATAAGCACGTTCTTCTTCTTAAGAACGAAATAATCCAATCCTTTTATACTTTTCTCCGTTGTTTAACCCATGCTTTGTAATTTCATCGTATCCAGATGGCTTTTCTACCAATTCAAACTAGTTTAGTCTTGTCTCCAAGTATGACAACAAGCCAAGAGTAGGATGGAATGATAAGTTCTTTTTTCGACTTTACAAGTATTAACAACTTCCTGCTTTATCCAACTTTTGAGCTATAGAAAATGATATTCCTCCACATTTCCCCTTTCCTAGCATGCAAGAAAGCTAGCTTTCTCCCTGTTTTCATTTCTAAGTGTGCTTTTGCCTCATCATCACCATCAATACCACAGAACAAGTATGCAGCGTTTTGGATGGATGGCAATAAATGGGGTTTATACATGTACATTTAGATTAGGCTATTCCAAGCAAGAAAGTGAACTTTAGAAAGCTATAAAACTTACTTTAGTTGAAGGAGGAGGACAGCAGCCACTTGTACGCTTTCGCTAAAAACCTTCCTTTCCTATGGCGTTGGATGGATTTTTGAAATTGGAACTCTTCTCCATTTCTTTCTCCGCTGTTCCTTACTTCCTGCAAGAATTAGGCGCATGTCTTCACTTTTCACCAGCCAAAAAGTGTGCATACCCTTTAAAAAAGTTTTTTCATTTGAAGTTGGAGTGTTCATAGAACAGGATGCAAAACTCTGGTATTATCTGCTATATGAACTATTTGGCTTGTAAAAAAATATGCAAAGATCTCTTTGGATATTGACAACAATTTTTTATTGAGATTTCTATTTTTCATGCGTGTTCATTTGTATGAAAATTAGAAGAAAAGTCTATTCAACGGATATACTGATGCATGATTGGTTTTTCGAATGGAGGGTTGTCTGGAATTTTTTTCTCAAATGCAATGATTAAACCAAGTGCAAGCCATTTCCCTTAATAATAATTATATGAGAAAGTGTTTTAAAAAGAAGGGATCGGTGGAAATAATAAAAAATTATGAGAAAAATAAACGAGAAAGTGAGAATTTATTATATTCTTTGTTAGCTTATAAAAGAAAAATTTTCAATGAAAAACCTGCTGCAAAAGCTGTGTATTATTTTAACCTTTTCATTTTCCAATGGACAACTGAACCAGAAAGCTCTTCTTTTATACTGTCGGGCTCACATTGTACAAAATTTTTGTAATGACGATGCCGCTTTGAAGTGAATGGAAGCGAGTGACAGGTTATGGTCGGACGGTCAGAGACGTCCGTCAAAAGGACAATGTTGGAGCCCAGCAGAACCGGACAGGGGAAAAACTGGACAAGAAAATGCAATCAAAAAAGTATTTGGCTTACAAAAATAGACTGTGACGTGCTTTAATGGAATTTATTGTAGCCTTTTTAACGGAGCACTATGTACATCCTTGCACTTTATTAATTCCCATGCCCAACCACCATTCTTTCATTTTCCCACCGTAAAATCCACTATTTTTGTTAGAAATGGATGAAAAACACTTTTGAAAGGTACATTTTGCTATTATTTTAACCTTTACACAAAAACAGTAAAAAATATTTTGATGGGGGTTATGTGACGGAAAGAAATAGAAACAAAAATAGGAATAAAAACGGGATCCTCTCCCATCCTAGTTTTTTATCTCTGGTTTAATTAATCTCTATCTTTTCTCTCTTCGTTCTCTCCTCTCAATCTTGCTAATGGTTTGATAACCATCAAAAGTAATTAGTCGCTTTGTCATCAAATTCATTGTTCTTGCCGCTAGAGCCCTTTTTGTCTTATAAAAAGTAAAAATGGATGTAAATTTGGAAGAACAGAGAGCTCATGTTCCATTGCAACAAGAAATAAAAACAAAATTAAAATTTACACAAAAGATATGTTTTCAACTGAAAATTTAAGTGTATGAAGTCATAACAAAGTTCTTTTTGGAGGAGTTTTGTTGTTGTAAATAGAGAAATAGTGCTAACGGGCAATCATAGAAACAGCTACAATTTTGACGAAGATTTTGATGAGTATTTTGATGATTTTGATTATTACAGGGAAAACAATTTGAAATGAGAGGATATGCAGAGATGAAAGAAAGCCCTCTTGTTTTTGTTTTCTATGAAAACGAAACGAGATCAAAAGCTTTGAACTTTCCCTTTGTTCCGTTCGTTAATTTTCATGCGAGATTCCTGTGATGGGAAATACAATGAAATACAAAGATCTCAGAGAGTTCTCATATGAACGGAAAATAATTAGAGATGCATATTCATTAGTTTTATAATAGTTTGGACGAAGTCTTTGCCTTTTCTTTATTCCATTTTTTCACAAANTCCATTTTTTCACAAAAATTCGGTCACCTTTCTGTTTTTTCTAAAAACAAGTAAATATTTTCACTTAACCCTATTATTTCAACATGTAAACATGTAATAACAATTTTAACTTTTAATTGACAATTATTTAAAGTTTAGATTTTCTGGTTTTGCAATTTTCCGAAAAAAGAAAAGGAGATATTATAACCTGCTTACATTAATTACAATTTCCATTATTACGCAATTTTAAATATGCTAATTTATACTAAATTTAAATATGGTTTGTTAACATTAATTACTTAAGTCGATGTACAACAATTGTTTTAAATAGAAAGAGTATCTTTTCATATCATTATGTAAACTTACGTAGCAATTTACAAATGTTTTTAATTGCAGTAACAATAAAATTGTAGAATGATTTTGTATAAAGTGTGGTATGAAATGTTGAATAATTAGCAATGTTTAACTGGTAGCAACTTTTAAACGTGGAATAAGCAGGTTTAAGCATAAATGTTTTAAATTATTTGAGAAAAATCAAATTTACATTTTTCAACAATACATATTTTAACAATAGGTTCCGCAATTTGCAAATTATCAAGAAACACTTATTAAATTAATAAAATACTTTAACATACATTGGATCTTAATATTGTGAGTTTTGTAATCGAGTATCATTTGTTTTTAATTAATCACGTGATGTATTGATGCTTTACATAATATTTACACACGAAACCTAGAAAAAAGTGGTTCAAGTACAAAAGCATTCATTCATTTACATTTCCGTATATTATTCACCTGTGTACCTGTCACATTTACTTTATCTCAAGATGCCATTGCTGCTCAAATATCACAAAAAACAATCGTTTATCATCTCTTTTTAACATTATGTAGTATTTACGTAATAATATGAACGGCAGGTACTATCCGCTTAAAACTTACTTTCACTCACTCATACCCATTTTCTCTTTCCTGCCAGGTAAATACACACAAAAAAGACTGAACAGTTTTTATTTCCTATGTAAACAAATATCACACTTTTAAAATCCATTCTTCTTGAACAAAAGGATGCGAGTAACGTAATCATTCTAAAAATCTTTAAAAATCAAATAAACTGGATAAAGTTTCGTGTTTTATGCTGCATTATATAATTTTAATCAATTTACTAATTGTAAGTTTTAACAGGGAATAATTAAATTGTCATAATGCGAAAATTGAGATGCGTACCTATTCTAGTAATTTAATTCGACTACAAAATTTTCTAAAACCGGCATTCAAATTTCATTAAACAAAAACCTAGTTGATATTACGTTGCATACGTTTATATTTGTATTTTTGGCTAAATAATCTCGACTAATCTTCAATTACTTTATTTTCCTTAACCGTTGAGATTGCAGTCCATTTCTACTCCATGTCCTATTATCAGATAATGCTTAATTCTTACTTACTTACCAAAAAATTGAACACATGAAAATTACTATCTTTAAGTACTTGCCTATGCTTTTAATATTATGAATTCTAGAACCAGCTTCATTTTCCCATTTCCCTTTTGTTCATTATTTAAAAAATCAAGTGCAATTTAGAATGCTGTTCAGTATGAACTGAAATGAAAGTATTTTTGATGAATTAAAAACAGGTTTGTGTTTAAAAATGTAATCATTTTCTCAGAACAATTTTCCACTTTCATTTCACTTAAGTATTTATTATTAAACAACGTTCAAAAATATATGTACATAACAAACTGTATGTATTTAACTATTTAATTATTCTGTCTCTGTAAATTACGGAATGATTTTGGAATTATTTACTATAATAATATAGCAGATGGGTTTATAACTAAATTTTGTAAAATGAGCTTAAGTTAATACAATTTCGTACAATTGAGTAATTATACAGCTTAATTATTATTCAGTTGTTTTTTAAATATTGTATTTCTATCATAATTTAAAAAGTAATTTTACTGCGCGAGAAATATAAAAATAAAAAATCAATTTTAATGCAGCTTCATATGGTTGTTGTTGTTGAGCGCATAAAATTGTACGAAAATTTAAGAAAGTTGTGACTTGAGTAGAATTAGAAGAGAAGAAGGCGGATGAGTTGTTTTGTTAAAAAATTATGTAATCGTGAGAAGTCGTGGAGTGGATGATTAGATTTAAATATGATTAGTTTTAAGAGGAGCATCTTCCAGTATTATTCACCTCCCAACGACAAGGCCTGTTAAAAAGCCATCAAGTATGAACTTAATTAAATTGTACCTTCTTTAACTGGAAACTTCTATCTATTATACCTGTATATTTAAATAATAATAAAAAACGTACTTTACGTTATAATTAACCAAAAAGACTTTTAGTTTACCTGTACTATACGAGGATCCGCTTTGCTTTCCTTCTCTAAATTCTTCTAATGTGAGTCGATTGTCATTATTTTTATCCATTTGGTTGAATATCTTATCCACTCTTTTCTGCGGCGTGTTTTCATCGTCCGGAAGTGGTTGTTGTCCCTGAAATAATGAAAAATAATCCAAGTTAAAATGACATCGACATTTTTTGAAACTTTTTAAATACCAATCATTTAATTTTTAAAAAATGTTTGTTTTTACAATAGCTTTGCAATATATTTGCCAAAATAAGTTATGGAATTGGCCATGATATGTGGAAAACTTTTATATCTTTTAGAAGAACGTTGAATTGGCTAAGACCTATCTTTACGTTCATTGCTTTTTTAAACAAAAACATTTTTGACATTGTAATTAACCCCATTTTTATTCCTAACAAAAAATCTCTACAAACTTGCAATTTTCCCATCATCAACTCTTTTTCTTCATAAAACAAACCAAAATTAATTCAACATACATTTCAAATGTTACTTTATCATAATGAAATGAACAAGTTACACAGGTACTGCTTCCCATTTACAACGAAATATAATCCTTTTCCCAATTACATGTAAACCATTATAATAATCGCAACCGTGATCAAGAATTACATGTTGCTTGCCTAACAGCAATTTCTTGAAAGTGCGAAAGTCATGCACCTGCTTGGTTTTTTCTAAACCAAAAAGTAGCCACATATGACGTGACATAAAGCAAAAAATGTCCCCTATTCAGGCTTTTCTTTTAAGAGGTGCCTTAAGAAGACTTTCTCGTGTTGTTTGCCAGTGGCATTGTGCCGTTTTACATGCCAAGGATTAGGTAAGGTGCGGTATTTCGCGGTGTCATAAAACCTTCTTTCTTCTACTTTTTAACCAGAGGCAAAAAGGAATTGTTCAAAGCATGGGAAGTTAGGTCAAACACTGGTTTTATAAAACTACCTCCTTTAAAAAAAATCCTTATCGTTTTAAAGTTTATTTTCCTCTAAAAAGTCTACGCGTGTCTCCCCTACTTATAAATTGTAAAACTGTTTATGGTTGGCAATTTTGCATAAATAATGAAAGAAGGAAAGCAAACATTCTACCTGGCTACAAGCTTTAGTTGACAGAATGAGAAACGCTCGTGAGTTGGAATGAGCTTAAATATGCCAACAATTCATAATAAGACTTATTAAAATATGGAACAAGTAAAATACACGGAAAGGAGAAGGGCATTGCTCTGAAAGCTTTTTATTTCCCCTGAACACAGCGTAAATTAAATTCGTACGTGAGATGGATTTATGGATGAGTGGTTGAAATGGGAAAAGGAGAAGAAGTGCGACCTAATTTTCCACGTGAGTGCAACCAATCCACCTTCTCTCAAAAAATGAGAGACCCAGGTAGGAAAAGTCTCAATAGAAAAATAATAATTTGTAAATAAAGCCCGTATTTTTTAAAAAGGAAGGAAAACGGAAGTTTGTATTGTAAATTATTTGACGCCTGATCTGGCGCTTCAGCTATTGTACCGCCGTACCTATTCTGTACAACAAGATTTTTTCCTTTCTATGGCGCTACCTCAGAACTTTACTAAAACGTTGCTGCTGGTACTTGCGAGGATGATGAAACAGCAGATTTTAGGCCAAAAAGAGGATTGTGGCTTTGCTTTTTTTGCTTTATGATTTAGTTTGAATAGGAATCAGAGAGAATCCGAGTGTGCTTGCCAAATTCACTTTCTCGTCAGCTACATCATCCTTTGCTTCTCACTTAAATCCTATTCACACAAATCCTATTCGCTAAAGCTTTTTCTAAATTGAAAATCCAGTCAAAAGAGAGCTTACACAATTTTGAAAAGCTACAGCAGTTTCTCAAAGTTTAATTATATTAAGTGAATTTGCATACAAATAAATGTCACAAAGTGAATGGGAAACGGTTGAGAGGATAAAGCACAAAAGTTTGACTCTTGATTGATTTTGTTCAAAGTTGATTTTCATTGTGTTTCTGGCTTGTGTGTATGAGAGTGATGCGGAAGGAATTAAAAAGAGGGGAAAGTAATGAGGAAGGGAACGTAGTAAAATGGAATGTTTTCATCCAAGAAATAAACTTACCACCATCTGATATATCGCTTCCACAATGTTATACATTTCCTCTCTCGTTATGTAACCGTCGTTGTCAACATCGTATAGTCGAAAGGCCCCTGTAAAAGAAGAGAAAGCAATGAGTGAAAGTATATACCGATTTATTTTACATTTTAACACAGCTAAACAGAGATAATTAATTATTTAACTGAATTTTCAATTAAATTTAGTTTCACGTCGAACGTATTTGTAAAACTAAACAAATTTATGTAATTACATAGATGAGACAAGGAGTTGGAGTGTATAATAATATATTATTGAGATGAGAGAAACTTAAGCAATGTTTCAAAACAGGTACATAAGATATGTGAAAAAACGATTGCTTGCTTACAGTGTAATTTCTCGTCCATATTCCCCCTTGACGTAATTGAAAGTGCTCGTATAAACTCTTCAAATTCTATCGATCCGTCCTGCAATTAAAAAACATAAAAACCAACACTTCAATCCCAGCCTGACAGATAAACTGTCACAATTTTAACAAATCTGTCAGTATTAAATATAAATTTGCATAAAATTAAAACATAAATTCATCTACATTTTCAATTCACAACAGAACCACTCAAAAAGAATAAATTAAAAGTTTTTGCGTAGACTTACATTATTTTCATCAAAAACCCGAAACACCAGCGACGCAAACTTTGTCGGATCCCCATGTGGAAAGAATTGTTTGTAGATTTTAATAAAGCCCTGAAAATAACTAAAAAATCATTTATTTTGTGAATTCTTAATTTCAACAATGTTTAATTAAAACAAGCAAAAGTCCAACAAGTTGATTTAGTTTCCCTTTTGTAATCCAACCGGAAGTTAATAAAAACGACTGGTCATTACTTCTGTGTGTCTGCAGGCGCTCTATTAAGTTTCCCGCCCATTTCAACAACTCCAAACTTTAAATCTTGTTTTCTAATTTAACTTCTTATTTTCCACTGCATTTCTTTAAATTACTTTAAACTCGTATAAATTGCATTTCACAAAAATATTGTAAATCTTGTTAAAATGTACATAAACCATAAATACAACCCTGCTCCGTTGCATTTTATCTTAAAAACAAGTTTAAAGCTTAGGAAAAAAGAGGCGGGAGCCAAAAACAGGAGCGATAAACTCAAAACTAAGCCCCTTCTTTCACCAGTCAACTACATTCCAGACGAGAAAGTTAAATAAGTAATGAGTTTGCTTTGCAGTAAAAAACCTAAGCTCTTCAAGATAAGAAAGTTACAATAACTTTCCTCTCTTTTTAAACCAAGATAGCGATCTTCTTATTTTCAAAAACAGCTAAAAAAACAAAATTGCAAAAATGAAAAACCGAACACAAGTTTACATAATACATTACATAAGATATAAACCCTTCTTCCGCAATTATTTAAAAACTTTCATTTTCTTTTAAAAAACAAGAAAAAGAAGTGGTTATGCATGGACTTCTCCTGTTTTCTTTTACTCCTTGTCCTTAAAACTTTTTCATAGTAAAAATGCACTGAAAACTGAGGAAACAAAGCTTATTTCCCTATAGGCTAGCAAAACCTCTTCATTTTATGCATGCGACTACGCTTTACTTATTTAAACAGAGAAAAAGATTACAACCGTCTTTCTCTTTTGCTCATTTTCTCTTGTGTTTGCTACATTTAAAAAACTTTTTTTATTTTTCCTACCTTTTCGGTTAGTAGGCCGTTGGGACAGTCCTTGAGGAAGCCTTTGTGCCTGAAAGAAAAAA
>JAANSO010002860.1:0-12574 GCA_036507315.1 Lepidocyrtus fimetarius | reverse complement strand
CGTTTTGCTTATCTCCATTCATTTCCTTCCACTTTGCTAAACTTTCTTTTCTGTCGCTCAACTTGTTCAGTCTTGGTAGTTCCTCCTTGCAAGGATTTGGACAGTACAAAAACGCTCTTGAAAAATTTTCTATTTTGATGAATACCACTGAAGGAGATGGAAAAAGTATAAAATGTTCTTTAAAAACGCTTTCCCTTTTAGTTTTAAACAAAATCCAGAGAAATTCAGGTTGAAATAGTTTTTCCTCACGGTTTCTATCGTAGAAAAGAGTAACTGAAGCCAAATTTTGAACTATTTTTACTGTGCAAACGCTTCGTTTTGTAATTCCAGACAAGGATTTTATCAAAGTTCTTGTCTCCTTGTTGATTTGCTCGTTGGTGAAAGTTGGAGGTAAAATGTTTCTCACAGTGAATGTAACTTGCACTGTTGCAAATTTCCGGAAAATCTTCAAAAGGTCTGTTCCGTTTTTGTCTATTATTGTATGTGAACTGGATTTATAACCTAGTTGAGTGTAATTAAGAAAGTGGTGATAATGGAAAGTGCAGTCTTTGAATGTTTTAAGCATTTGCAAAAAGTCACTGTCCCTTCCTAAACAAGTCGTAACGAATTGAACAAAAATTACAAAAAAGATTAAAGTTGTCTTGTTTGAAAAAGTAGAAACCTTCATTTTAAAATCTACTTTAAGGTTTTAGAACAATTCAAATTTAGTTGAGCAATTTCAAATTCAGAATTTCAAGCTAATAAATTCAACAAGTTTTGACAAAATAGAGCTTTCTCGGACAGGTTGCCGACTGAATTGAATTGGACATTTTTTATTGCACTTTCCATTAAATATTATAGATTTTATTTTTACGTCATTTGTAAGTTTTGCAGTATGGGTTTGAGACATGGCGGAGCCTAAGTTTTATTCAATTTCCAAAAGTACCTGAAAATTCTCCTGCAAGTAATAAAACTACCCCTGAAACATGCAGAAAGGATAAACTCGTCTTTTTCATAAAGTTTTACTTGACATATCTTCTTGCTAGGTGAGAACAAAATTGATTATTGATTAAAAAGGGACTTTCAATTCCTCTTGTAAAACTTACCGCACTGATGTGAAAAACGGACATCTATTGCAATGAAAAGGCTAGTACATACTTAACGCAATGTTTTAAATTGTTAAATGTTTTTTATGTGTACAAGGTAAAGTTTAAAACTTCTGTTCAGATTGTAAAAGTGAAAAGAACAGAATCTTATAAAACCTACAATTCCAATTGATTCTTTAAAAACATAAAACAAAAATATACGGGGATAGGTTTATCAGAAATACTACTGTAGTGAATGATTTTTAACAAAAACTGGCAACAATTAAAATGAAGCTTAATAGAAATTACTTGCTTTCCCTTCTTTGTTTAAAGAAACACGAAAATTTTCAAAAAAGTAAATTGGCAATTTTGTGTTTGATCAATTAATTCTTTGAAACATATTTCAAGAATCTGTGGGTATAGGCTAATCAGATTGGCAATGTATTTGATTGATTAATAATCAAACTTATCAGAATTGGAAAATAAGCTTAATAAAAATTACTTGCTACGTCTTGATTGTTTGAGTAAAACCAGAAATAGTTCAATGTGTTAATTGGAATTATTGGGTTTAATAAATTTATTTTCTGAAACATATTACAACAATGTTTGGAGAGGGCGTTATCTGATTTGTTAATGATTTAAATAATTATCAATCATAATCAGACAGATTAGAAAAGTAGCTTAATAGAAATTACTTGCTGCGTCTTATTTGCTTAAATAAAACAGGAAACTGCTGAATGTGGTTCTCGACCTTGTTGAATTCTATTCCAGCTGTTAAAGAACGGAATTTCCAAATATAAAAGCCGCAGGCGCGGTGACATAATTAGAACTTTAGAATAAAGTCTGTCCATTAAGCTGCTCCAATTTTCAGTTTTGTTAAAGGTTTCTAATTTTTTATTATATTGCAGATTTTATTAACGACGAAATGGAACTTATCAGCCCTTCTTTTGATTTACTACATCAATGAAGGTTATTCAGCCGCAATACGTCCGTTTTTCATACCGAATCATCAGATTTCATTTAATTCCAATTCAATCTCAACAGAAAACTTTCCAGTTGGTCGTCAAATTACAGAGAGAGATGTTCCTAAATCTGATCAATCAAATCAAGTAGCTGAAAAAAGATTTGACTTCGCAGCGGCAGCCTCAATCGTGCCAAATCCGTTCCCAATCTTTGGAAAGGACCCTTTTTGGGTGCCGCACAGATACTTCAATCTATGCCCGCAAGTACCCCCAGGACAAAACACTTTATGGAGCATTGGCTGCCACTCCAACCCTTGGGGGATGAATCCAAACTTCCCCGCTGGAATAGAAGGAAATTCTTCAAATCCAATGGCGGCTGCCCTAGGTTTTCCTCCGAATTTTCCTGCAGCAATGACCCCATTTTACGCCAACATGGGCTACCCCCAAATTGTATCTAATGCTGTTGCAGTGGACACCGGGAATTTATTCACGACTGGGGGCGGTCCAGGTCCAAATCCTGAATTATTCAGTGCTCAACAATCCGCTGTGAATTCCGCATTGTATTACAACCCCCTTCTAGGAAGTGCTGCGAGTGGGGGTGGACTTTATTCTAATTATGCTGCGGGTGGTTTGCAACCCGTGCCTTTTCCATTTGGTCTGCCGTTTTTTAATTCTTGGAATAGAGTTCAACGGGGCCAAGAAATACGTGGCAAAACGAAGACAAGAATTTACGAAGAGGATGAAGACGAAGAGGAAGACGAAGAATGACAGGCGGTCGTAATAAAAAAATAATCTTTTTATATTTTGTATTTATTTTTATACAATTAAGAAATCAATAAAATTGTAAGCATTAATTTACATCAGTTTAAAGAAAGAGCAACTTCCGGTATGTATTTTTATTGCAATTATGTCCTTTATAAATATAAAAAAAATCAAGCGTAATGGCATAAAAGAGCTATAATTTACAATAATTTATCCTCTACTTCAAGAACTCCAATAATTTACCGTAAAACTCAACCTGTGCATAATTATTCAAACGCATAGCCTCCTTCACACGCCCCTCCAACTCCGTTCCGACCTTCTCCTTTGTCCTTGAATTAATTTTCATTCCGGATGAATTCAGCAAAATTTTGAACCGTCGCAAAACTTCATTTTGCCTTCTAACATTTTGTACAGATGAAGGACCAGGAGGAAGTTGAAACGCAAGAGCACATTCAAGTGGAGTAATTCCATTTCTATCCACAGCATTTACGTTTAATCCCCTTTCCAAACATAATTTTAAAGCTCTTATATTCCCCTTGGAAGCCGCAAGGTGCAAAAGTCCCTGGCCAGATGAAGCCCTAGCGCTGAGATCCGCTCCGTGCTTCAGGAGCAAATTTATCTCCTTTATTTGACTCTCAGGGTTAAAGTCCTTATCAAGAATCATTGAAAACAATGGAGTCCCTCCAAATCCATCTCCGACATTTACATCCATTCCTAATTCATCCAGGCAGTATTCCATCGCAAAATATGTTCCCATTTCCGCAGCAAAATGAAGCGCTGACCTACCATCTTCAGTGAGGACGTGCACATCCGCTCCGTTCTTGGCAAGATACCGGGCTTTTTGCAGATTTGCACAACAAATCGCATTCATAAAAGCAGTTTTTCCTTTGAATTTCTCATTCACATGTGCTCCGTTATTTAAAAACTGAATAACCACTCTGAGGGATGCGTAGAGAGCTGCCAGGTAAAGAATTGGGGCTTCTTGGTCTTCCTCTACTTTTACATATCTTAATCCCGCTTTAAATGACTTGAGAAATACGTAGGTGAGGAGGTCGTGACCAATTTGAGCTTTTATTTTCATTTTAATCGCTGTGGAAAGCGGTGTAAATCCTTTTAAATTCTTCTTTGTGATATCCAAGCCTTCCTCCAGAAGTTTAAAAGTTTCCAAGGGCAGGTCATTCCTCACAGCTAGCTGGAGCAGGGTCTCTTCCACGTCCACTTGGATTACCTTCACCCCGAATTTATTCAACCTCTGAAAGAGCTTCAGGCTTCGCCGACCCTCCACCGCTGAATAAAGTACGTTTCTTTCTAAATGATTTAAGCAATTAAAGTTGAACTCTGATCCAGCCAAGATTCGCAGAGTGTGCTCCTCCACTTCACAGCTCCTTATAACTTGATGAAATGGCGTGTCTGCAGGGACTCCTGTGTCATCCCCAGTATCAACCGAATCCTCCAAGCATCCCCCTTTTGCTAATAAATTCACCAGGGTTTTTCTGTTTAGCCATTCCACCAAATTGTTAAACTGTTCCGGAGTTAGTTTCGGAATTTTCAGTAATTGTTGATGAATTTCAGTTACATTCCAGAGTTTCGTAACTTCCGCCAACTGCAGATTAAATCATTTTAATTAAATTGTTTTACAACGAAGTTAATTAAGACTTACCCAAACGTCTCCTTTACTAATCACAGCTCTAAGATATCTATAGGTCGACATTTCCTCCTCCGGTTGCTCAACCTCACTGTCAGAAGAATCTTCACTTTCTGGAGAGCGTGATCTTTTATTGTTTCTGGGGGTATCTTCAACGGGTGACTCTTCAGGCTCGTGTTGAGCAGTTGGACTCAGATCTTCATCTGAGTCTTCCTCGTCTGTTTCTTCACTTTCAGAACTGCTGATGGTTATCAGCTCAACATCCTCCGAGGAAGAATCATTTTCATACTCCACCTTGACAACGGCTTCAAGGACTGGCTCTGATTCCTCCAAGTTTGGAAATATCTGCTCTGAAGCTTCTTCCTCGTCTTCGGCTTCATCCCCCGGCTCTGTCTTTACTTGGAATTGTTCACCCTCCACAAAAGTACAAGATTCGGATGTCGTAGAACTCGAATCTTCTTCAAAGTTGTCATCAAAGTCATCCAAAATGTTTGAAATCTCTGATGAAGCTACAGGAAACATAAATATGAATATTAATTGATCGTTTAAAACTCCTGGAATAATTAATTGTGTCCTCATTTTACCTTTCTTAACTACTTGAACAAAGTCATCCTGGCTGGAAGCAGGCTCCTGTCCTGTTTTGTTCCCGGTTAGCCTCTCCAATCTCCGGGTCTCACCCAAAACGGAAGTTATAGTTAATTTGATTTCCTCCCGCTTCCTCAATAGTTGTTCCTCCAAAGCCAGAACTTCTTCCCCGAGCTCATCCAACNTTTTGTTCCCGGTTAGCCTCTCCAATCTCCGGGTCTCACCCAAAACGGAAGTTATAGTTAATTTGATTTCCTCCCGCTTCCTCAATAGTTGTTCCTCCAAAGCCAGAACTTCTTCCCCGAGCTCATCCAACCTTTCCTTTCCATCCTTAATCGAAATTAAACAATTATTGCAGTTTTCACAGGTTTCGTTATCAGTTCCATCCTGAACTTCAACTTTAATTCCGCAAGTTACACAATTCATTTTAGCAATTATTAAAACAATAATTGACTTAAAATATTAAAAATTCTCAAATAATCAAAGCACGGAAAATTATTTTGTTTTCTCAAATGCTCAGGTGAACATCTGTTTTGTAATTTCTTGTCTAAAATGTATTTTTATAGGCAACCAAAACAAGAAAAACTAGTTGGCCTTGAGCCTACACAAAGGAATGGTGGGGACACTTTGTCTTTTCTTTATTAGTGAACGCTTAAGTACAGAATGATATGAAAGAATTCACAAAGCGATGACATTTTAAAGCTTACATTGGATAGAGTTAACAATAAATTTAAATATTTTTAATTATTATCTTTTATTATCAACCCATTCCACTTTTGTTGTTCTCGTTTTTAATTTAAACATTAACTCGCTAATATTTAATTTAATCTGCAAAGTAATCCTCTTCGCAATTTTTAAAATAACTTCGAACATTTCCCCAAGAAAGAAAACCAATGCGACTAAAAGCCCACCCGCCCAATACTCCAAAATAATCATCTGCACTTCCTCCGGAACGAGTTGAAAAGAACTTTTACTCAAGCCAAAATTCGGTTTTAAATCTCCGCAATCTTCCCGGCAATTAACAAATTTATTTTTCAACATCCCAGTTGAAAACAAATGCGCCTCTTCCTTTCTAATGTTATTCTTCAATCTCCTTGCAAGATCAGCCGACCTTATCAAAACACTATTCTTCAGTGAAAACTCCTCCCATCTATTTCCAATCCCCGATTCCGTAACATGCGCAAGTCCTCTGTTGACGAACTGAGCGAAATAGTTTTTCCACACGAAAAAGAACCCGAAACTGTCCAGCATATTCACCCTAATTATTTTCGAAACGTAATAATTAACCCCAAAAGTATTTAATTCTGCACTAATTGTTTCCAACATTTTAATTGGATCAAGTACCGCAAAAGTATTTGTTAGCTTTGTCGGAAATGAATCCGATTCGTCTACAGCCCAAGTGGAGTGGTTTTTTAAAATCCAAAAACTTAAATAAAAACGTTCTTCGTTATGTTTCGTGTACCACCATTTTAATTTCTTTTTAAGTTTGCTAAAACCTTCTAAATTAGATCCATTTCTATTTTTAAACAATCCCGGAATCCGTACACCCAAAACGCAAGATAACATCGCCGTATGAGTCTTATTTGAATATAAACAACTCGAACTTGTTCCAATCATCCATTTATTTTCCACCAGTCCCTCCAAAGTATTTGGCACATCCGGGATGAATTTATAAGTCAAAAGGGAAAAAATATTTGCTTGGTAACCCTGCGGACAATAAGAACCGCCAAAACCCACAAAAACCAAATGCAAATCAGTTTAAAACTCCTCTTCTTAAATATCCCTGTGCATTTTTGGAGGCCATAATGACATTCCCTTTAAATTCAGTATAAAAACTCCAAACAAATGTGCATAAAAGCAAGTTCTCACCTCTCACACAGACCTAAGCTGTGCACCATTGAAATCTCCACTATCGAATCCCCCAGAAAATGTTTAACTCATTTCTGAATCGGTGTACCTTAGCTGGAACCGTCCTAGTTAAACAAACAAGACGCAGCAAGTAATTTCTATTAAGCTTCTTTTCCAATCTGGCTGATTATGATTAACAGTCAATCACGCCGTTAGCAAATCTGGTAACGCCCTCTCCAAACATTGTTGTAATATGTTTCAGAAAATAAATTTACTAAAAGTCCAATAATTCCAATTAACACATTCGACAATTTCTGGTTTTAATCAAACAAACAAGACGTAAGTAATTTGTATTATGCTAATTTTCGAATCTTGATAATTTTTCCATTCCTTTTTGACCCTTTTCATTGTCTTGGAGAAACACAGCTGGAGCAGGGAAAAGCTAAAAACAGACTCCAGCTAATCCCCCAAATCGCAGACAAACTCAGAAAAAGTGGAACTGACAGGATTCCTCCACAACTCTCTCAGCTCCACTTTTTCTGAGTTTGTCTGCGATTTGGGGGGCTTAGCTCAAATCTGTTTTTAACTGCGCTTTCCTTTCCCTTCCATTTTCTTCGCCCTGAAAGCATGCTTGCTCAATCAATGCTCCGTTTTGTTGCAAACTTGTAAAATTGTTTGCGTTTCCTGGATGGCAAACTTATGTAAATTTTATGCACATATAAATTTACTATGTATTGCGTAAATATAAAAATACTTTTAAGGAAATTAGACCATTAGAAAAAAGACCAGTAACTTTATATTTTGGTGTTAGCTTTGCTCTTAAAAATTCTAATGAACAGGCCTTCATTCGTTCATTAGTCATCGTCGCGCAATTAATTTAATACTCGTAAAATATTGAATTGTTTTATCATTTTAGACGTTTTATACTGAAAACATATTTTAATTAATGCCATTTTGGTGGATATTCAAGCATGAATAAATTTAAAGAGGAAAGTAAATGTTAACGGTTTAATGGCTCAAAATTATCAACTTCATTTCAACCAAACCTTCATCTTACTTTGCAGTTTTGCAAAGATATTGTCCATATCAAACCTTTGGAAGTAAATTCTTAAAAATTGTAAAATTTGAAATGGCATTGCTTCCAAATTTGCTACAGCTTTTTCTCATACATTTCGCAACTAATTTCGCAGAAAATAACAATTTCCCCAAAACATTATATCCTGAAAACAGTAAAACTCTACGAGACTACCAAAACAGGTTATTTACGCAATGGGGCAACGTGAAACACGTGGATCTATCAAAGTTCACTTCAATTCATGAATCTCACTGCTTGCAAATTATTCAAAATTTTCCCGGCGTTGACCTAACCCTCCCAGGAATTCCATTTCTTCTTCACAATCATTTCCCCACAATTGCAGCGGACTCTCTTGCATTTGATAACAATGTGGAATGGCGAACAAAATCTGATGGAGTGTCGCCCACTGAAACAAAACGGAATTGTACAGAGTGGCTAAAAACCCAAGAACATCGTGGAATCACTAACGGAAGCCTTATCTCCTGCGGCTACACAAACTTTTTCTTCTTCTCTTCCCATTCCAAACCTTGGAACTGTCAGGTGCAAATCAAACTTCTTATTCCCTTCAACACCTCTCTTTCCAGTTCCGAAGTATCGCAATTCCATGAGGAAATCAACAACCGTTGGAAAATAGAAAATCATTTCCACAAGTACACAACCTTTTTGAGATATGAATTCACAGAAAAGGAAATTGGAAACAGATTGGTTTATAAATTCAACAGGATTTTGCCTTCTTCCACGCCAAAAATTATTATATTTGCTTTGCCAGGTAAACCCGAGCATCAAACCTTGGCAATTTCAGGTTGGCTTTCAAGTCACACAAACAACTTTTTAGGTAATCTCCCAATGGCACATAATTTTGCTTCATTTCTCGTCACACTCGAAGAAAGTTGCTTTGAGAGTTTTATAATTTCTTCAACCTCTCCGATAAAAATCTCAGATAAAGTCAGTTTCGAACAAAAAGAAAAAATACCGTTCAAGTCCTTCATTCAACTACCAATCACGTTTTATTCCCTCTACAGAGTCAACGGCTACACACTCCAGCTAAATTGCGGAAGAAACACCGGAAGTCGGGAATGGGTTCTCCAAACCTTAAGAAAAGCCAAAGACACCAACGGAATTATCAAATTAAACGAAATAAACGTTTTGGAACGAGTCATGACACATTTTTGGCTCGAGATTCTTTCCAATCTGACTTATGTGATCGACAAAACCGAGTATATTTGCGGAGATTTAAAACTCGACGAAATTTCCAAATTTCGTTCCTGGCTGAATTTAGAAAAAAGCGGTGGATCCCAGAGTTCCTCCGCTCTCCTCATTCAAAGCACATTTGATAGCCATCAATTAACAATATGCGGATTTAAAAAAGGAAACAGATTTCTCTTCGGGGAGATAGCAATCGCTTACGATGACTACGTCTGGATTCTAATCTTCATCACAATTTTGTTCCTCGCTTACATTTGGCATAATTATTTTAATAATACGCGAGATTTCTCGCAAAAAGTAATTTCATTAATAAAAGTACTCCTGGAACAAGGCGATCCCTTCCCGGTGGACACTTTTCTACACAAAAATGAAGGAAATCGCATATTTTTAGGAATATTCCTTCTAATGGCGATAATCTTAAGCAATGGATTTAAAAACAATAATGTTTACAACATGGTGGCGCCAAGGAAGCTTGAAAGATTCCAGAGTTTACAAGAACTGATGAATATGCAAGCTCCGGTTTATATTCCAAGCAGGATTTCGTCCTATCAACTAAAATCAATAATGAATTTCTACATGATACTTCCCGGGGGAATTAGAGAATACAAAAAGAACAACATCTCGTTTACAAATCCCAGGAAAGGAAGAAAAACAATTATATTTTCTTATCTAACCGCGGAGAGGACGATTGGGATATGGGATAATCAAATCTGGGATATGCAGGATGAAGTGCTGTACGGGTACGGTGGACTCCATCCATTTGATATTTTTCCTGAAGTTTTTCAAAAATTAAAAAACAAGTATCGAAGTTGTGCGAAAGTAACAAAATTGATAGAGTGCAGAAATGAAGCTCAGGAGGTTGCCAAATGGTACTCTGAAATAGAACGGAAAAAATTATTCAATGAGCTTGGGGAGTGCAACGGAACAGGGCTCGTTCTCCCCTCGAGGGAAGCGAAATGGAAATCAATTGAGTTATTTGAAAAGGGAGGAAATACCGAGAAAAAATTGTACTTTGCGAAAAATCTGCAATTTTATTTCCAAGGTTTTGTTTCTGTTGAGGTAGTATCCCAAGTGGGGGCTTTTAAACAAGCTGGGATTGTTGAAAGGTGGGTGGAGTTGCTCGAGTTTGTTTCGAGGGGCGAAGCTGAGGCAAATAAGAATAAATTAGAGGACTTAACGGAAAAGGTGGCGGAGCCGACGAGGGCGGATTTAAATGGGAATGTTGTAGTTGTTTTTGCTTTGCTTGGGTGTGGATTAATTATCGCGGGAGGTGTCTTCCTTGGAGAAGTTTCCGCAAGTAATTACTTACGGATTAAAATAAACGTTTCATACGTATTTGCAATGGTTGGGTCTACCTGGGAAAAAATTATTCAAGGAGTGGTTAACCTTGCAAATGAATTGCGAGCACTAGTGCAAGCCTTGTAATTATTTAAACATGATAAGTTCCATGGAAACACTTTATAACTTATACAGAAAATTTCTAACGTATTGTAGATCTTTAGTTTGCACATCTTTCGCTTTAAACCCAACTTAAACTTGTTTCATGCTGTGGATCTTATCATATTCCAAACCCTGAAATATTCAATGCCCAACAATCCGCTGTCAATTCCGCATTGTATTACAACCCCATCTTGGGAAGCGCAGCGAGTGGGGGTGGTCTTTACTCGAATTAAGCCGTGGGTGGCTTGCAGCCCGTGCCTTTTCCATTTGGCCTTCCGTTATTTAACTCTTGGAATTGAATTAATAAGGCTCTTCAAAATAGTAAAAACTTTAGCTTTCGTAAAAAGTAGAAGCTTTGAAATGAGCTTTTAAAAGTTTTATTTCTTTTCAAACCTGCAAAACAAGACTTTTTTGGTCGTGTAAGCCATGCAAGGGGTCCTTCTCAAAGAGTAGAAAGCCAAGCAGAACTAAAACTGTTGAGATAAAAAGGATTCCCGCTTAGCTTCCCAAAATGCATATGAACGAAGAAATCTCAGGCTGACAAGTTATTCTCAGAACCTTGTCAACCTCAGTTTTTCTCTGTTCATATGCACTTTGGGAAGCTAAGAGAGAACCTTTTTGGAGAAACTGGACTAATCCGGTTTATCTCTCGAGCAGAGCAGAAGCATCGAAAAAGGTTCTTTTAAAAAGGTTCAGTTTCTAAAAATAGCCTCCACAAATGCAGTCAAACTGAGAGAATCTGAGCTTGACTTGGATTTTTTTCAACTTGCTCAGTCCCAGTTTCTCTCAGTTTGACTGCATTTGTGGAGGCTATTTTTAGAAACTGAACCTTTTTAAAGACAGGCTTGGGTCCTTTTTCTTTCAATTGAAAACTTTTGAAGTGAGAAATGCGCCTTTTTAACTTGCAAGGACGGGGGAAACTGACTCATTCTTTTCGTATGTGGTCTTTTAAATTATGACCAGTCAAATTCTTTTCGGCGTTGAAACGATTCGGGGGCAACTTGAGATGAATGCATCAATAGTCTGGTTAGACTGGTTATCTCCTGGCCAAACAGAGTATGGCCAGGAGATCCAATCTCACTTATATATATATGGTGCTTGCCTCATAACAATTCTATGCAGGCAAGCCTTTTCATAAAATAGTAAATTTCGTCGCTTGCTCTTCAAAAGGGGTCAAGTCACTTTTGAAAAGTCTGCAAAAAAATCATATAGAAATCATAAAGTCAATTCGTGAGGGACAGTCTTTGAGAAAAGCGCTTTGTTTAAGGTACTTTTGCATGCAACCTTTTTCATTCGACCTTTTTTGGTTCAAATTTTACCTTTTTTCCTTTTGTCAATAGAAATGGCTCAAACTGGTTTTGGCTGGCGAGAAATTGCTTAAAAAGCATAAGAATCGACAGAAAGCCGGGGTAGACTAAACTTGCCACAAACAACTCAGCCTGGGTTTCTCTCAATTCTTATGCTTTTTAAGCAATTTCTCGCCGGACAAAACCAGTTTTGAGCAAACGATGGAAAAGTACAGAAAAAGAAGGGATGGAAATGACTTGAAAGGAAAGGTTCCCCTTGAAATTACTCGCATTACCTTCCATGTTTTAAGGAAAATGGAGAAAATAAAAGAAGAGGCTAAAATTACATTAAAGGGAGTTAAAATCCCACAACAGAGGTTGTATAGCTTTAAAAACTGGGTTGAGTTGAATGAGATTTTAAAGGACGAGCTGTGTTTTAAAGAATTACAAAAGTTAGAAGGCGTAAACTTTTTTGGCTGTGACTTTGTATTAATTTGAATTACAACTCAATCTTCATTGCTGCTAATATAAAATAATAAAACCCATTTCTTCGTTTATATCGTAAGATATTTTTAATTAATTATTAACTTTCTATCCATTTGTAACACTACGCGTTCCACTCTCACCAACATGCCCCAACTTTACCATCATCATCATCACCATGTGCGCTCCAACCAAACCAACAGCCTGGCATTGCCGTG
>JAANSO010002859.1:0-12578 GCA_036507315.1 Lepidocyrtus fimetarius | reverse complement strand
AGGTATACATAAATTCAAAACTATGCAAGCTTATCATTTTTCTTTTAACATTCTTTCCTTGGTTTGCATTCTTCAAACAAATTTCAATATCGTCGAGAATCATAAAAACAACTCAAATTTATTTTATCTGATTTGCGTAAATGCCTACTTGTTCATATATTACTTTTTACCGCCAGTGCTTTTGTTTTACCAAAGATTGAATAGGATTATTATGCAAAAGAAGATTGAGCTTATTTATAAGGATTTTTATGACAGATAAAAAACGGGCGTATCATTTTTCTTCCTATCAGTTTTTATCGCTTTTATATAAAAAAGAGTTCACCGGTTTGAAAAATATTTATTGCTAGTTGATTATATTGATTTCCTTAATATTTTTTGTTTTCCTCGTGTGTGGTGTTTTATTACATGGAAATATTATGTAAAAATACAAGAGTTTTACTTTGTCTATTTTTCTTGGAGGTAAAAACGAAAGAAAACACTCAAAAGTGCATTCACCCACACACATAATACACGCAACCAGCAACCACCACCATCAAACTTTTTTATGTTCCTAATCAAAGGAGACTAAAAGTGTCTTGAATAATAAATTTTTCTCGGGGAAAATTTATAAGCTTTCTCATCTATATTAGAAAAAATGTCTCGTTTTCTTTTCTCATAACGTCTTTTATTAAATAATTTGTAAAAAGACATTCGCCGTAGCTTTACAATTCTAACTTGAATCAAAGAAGGAAGAAAAATAACAATTTTTTCTCTTAAGGAAAATAGATAATTGAATAGGGATGAGGCACGCTACGCAAGAAGAGCTCTACTGCATACAGTCCGCCTCCTCCTACAATTTTAGTTTGGAAGATTTATAAAACAAGGCTTATTACTACTTATTACAAGAACCGCTTACTTTTTATAGACAGTCTCCCATATCATTGTCTTCATAAAGAGTCTTTGTCTCTGTTTTTGTTTCCGTATGCCTAACAGTATGCACATGACAATAACAATGGTTAAATTCTGCTGTACTACTCACTGCTCATTACACCTACAGCTAAAAGGCCTTATTTTGGCATTGAATTGTCTTGGCTTTTACTCATGAAAGTAGAATGAGATGGGTTCCTCCTTTCTAGTTTTCCTTTCTTTATTGAAATTGAAAGATAACAATGAAAATGAATGACTTGAATAAATTTCATGGAAAATAGTTCTTCTAACTGGTCTTTGACGATGAATTATACTTCTAATCGTAAGTTTGGAAATTTAAGGTATATAAAAGCAAGAATATAGTGTCATCATGAATATAAAAAAGGAACGAGTCGAGCAGTGTCAGTTACATGGCAGTTTTCATGTCATGTCAGTTGTCATTGCTTGATCATGACAATGATGATGATGAGACGATGGTGGTGGTGATACTGACACTGACAATCAGCAGGTGGACAGGGCAAACTTCTTTTCTTCCTTAAGGAGCAAAAGTGACCATACTGTGAACGTTATACAAGCATTACTCGATAAGCTCTGTTAGAAACGTTTGACATTATTTTTTCCTGATGCAAATTACATTGATTTCTGCACAATCAATTTATGGGCTTTAGGATTTTATTCGGAATTATTTTTTATCCATAAAGAAAACAAGTTCTCTTGATATTCTCATTTTCACTATTTCTGCTTCACACAGAGAGACCCCACTCCATAAATCAATGGAAATGCATTGTCCTTCTTTGAGAAAAGGTATGAATTTGATTTATGTATTCTCTCTTTTTCGGATGGATGGATTGTGGTTTTCGTTTGACATGAATGCTTGCACAATTTCCTAGTTGAAGAGAGAGAAGAAAAATCTATTGAATTTTAATTCAGTGAGTGAATAAGTGAAGAACCGACATACGAGGTGGTAGTATTAAAATAAAACTCTTTCGTCAACTGATAAAGAAGAATCCAGCTCCACTCTCACTTTTCCCTCAATTTTTCATTCCAATTCTCACACCCTTTTACTTTACTGCTGCTATGCCTATCGCCGTTGTTCCGTCCGCCTTGATAGGAAAGCTCAAAGCGTTTCTTGTTGGTTTGCTTCCTTTTTAAGTGATGGATGGAGAGAACGTGCGATCTGGAATTACGAGAACACGTGTAATCTGAAAAAATGGTAATTTAGTGAATATGGATGGAAGGAATATCAAAGAAATGCAACTTTTCCATTAGTCAATGTTTTAAAAAAGAATTGCGCCACACACTCAAAGGGCAAGTGCAGCTAACTTCATTTATTGCACCTTAAGTGGAATTACTCAACTGAACGTATTCAATGCAGTTCATAATAAAAAGTTAAAATGATAAAATAAAAATGAGTTCAATTGATAATCTTAATCGATTCATTGTGTTTTGTCAAGAAATGTTTTTGATTCAAATAATCAACAGAAGACGTTAAACGAAACGAGAATTTCAGTTGAATAAAATTTAACTTTCGGTTACAAATTGCATTTACATGTGTGTTAGGTTAATTGCTTATTTTTCCTGACTAGTAATGGAATATCTACGAAAGCTTTAAATACATTTTCCTTCATTTTCTCTTATTTGTACATCTTTGTACTAATTCTCATCATCTTGTCTCGTTTTTATAGCCAAATATACTACCTTCCTATTCTCACCTAAAACTGCGTAGCTCATCTCTCATCCTTTCTTATTATCCACGCAGTTTTTTTACTTTGGTCGGTTTTGCGACCAGTTACCAGCAGCTTTGAAAATAGCAAGCGTGAGCCAAGAGAATGACATTTGTTTGCTTGAGAAAAGCTCCAGCTATGAATTTGAAATGATGATCAGAGAGAGACCATCCAGCAAGAAACATATACGTAAGTATTCATACGCATAAAAGCCTTGTTTTTGTCCTTCTTTCTTTTCTTTCCATCCATCCAACTCTAGTAATCTCATTGACATAGAGAAGGGAGGAAATTAATGGTGTTGCTGTCGTTCATGAACTGAGCTAAGCAAGCTCCGTTTCTTTCTTTTTGAGCAAAATAAAAAAGGTTATGGTCCTTTTATGCGTAGAAAAGTAAAAGTATTTTATAGTCAATTCGGAACTAGCACCACCACCACCAACAAATTAATCGACCGTCTCCCTTTTATCTTCTACTTTTCTTCCTTTTCTTTAACCCCAAGGCAAATACAAAACTGACATTTTCTCTACCTAGCAAAGCCAAAAGCATTGAGCTAAAGCTAAAATCTTCCATTTCCACCACTCATTCACTCCCTCCCACTCCTCCACAACCAATTTAACTAGTACAAAGGACTGGAATGGAAAACTTTTTCCATTTCATAATTATGCCCACTTCTTTTCTTCTTCGTCTTTCTTGCTGCTTGGCTTCGCTTCAAGTTGAGCTTGTCCAACAAGCCGACATATTATTTGCCGAGAAGAATGAGAAAGTCCTTTTCACTATATTATTGAGCCGGATGGATGAGCAATGGAAAAAGAAAGTTTTTTATTTCTTCTTCTCATTCCCAGCTCCAGTCCATTATTCTAGGTAAAATGGTTTTCTAAGACTGCTGTTTGCGGAAGAGCAGTAAAATGTGAATTCATTTATTTATCTCTCTCTTTTTCTTTTTCTTTGTGTGCGGCTACTTTATACGGGATTGTCATTATATTAAAGACTTGTTGAAGAAAGAGGGAAAGTATATTTTATTCTTGGCTGGGTTTCCTTTAAAACCTTCTCTTTACCTTTTCTCTTTTGGAAACCGACTTATGTATGAACTAAAGACATGACAAGAGAAAAAAGGACGCAGGAACCAAAACTTTGTGTAGGGAATAACCCAACTCATTTGTCTGATTCATCTACATCCATTTTCGCATGTACTTAAATGTTTTCAAAGAAATCAAGAAACTTAAGCGCTAGTTAAAAAATAAAATTCCACCACATTTCAATTCCATCCATTTTCTTGTCTTCCTATTCCTTCCAAAAAGTAAATTTAGGAAAAGTATGAGCCTTTGAGCGGTTGTGGAGTAGAAGCAGCAAGAATGAATTGCAATGCACTGCTGCCACTCGTCCCATTTCTCTTTCCGGTCTTTTCCCTTCCTGGTTTTTCTTTTGTTCTTGCTTGTCCTTCCATACAATGGGCCTAGGGAGACTAGCAGATTCAATCCTAAAGTCCAACTCGTCTGTCACAATTGCAGACGAAAAATCTTTCTTTGGAAGAGTGGCAAACGTACAGAGAGTCATTTGTATGAAATAAATCTCATCCCATCCCACCTCAATCGCAATCTAAACGAGGAAAGAAAATAAAATGAACAACGCAAAACTCTCTTTTAGATATTTAATGGAAAATGCAAAGTGTAATTGTTAAAAGAAAAGAGATACATGTAGAATTTGGAATAGAAGACAAAAAAAAGTCTCAGGGACGAATAAATGTGTTGAATTTCATGTTATGTATCTTGTTGAACTTTACTTATTCCCATGTAACTGTCATTTGCTTGCTTACTTTTTTGTAAAGCGTGCTCCGTTACATGAAGAAAACGTGCTCGTGCGTCCGTCTTCTACATTCAGACGGACGGTGAAAGAAGAAAAGAAAAACTTTTTTATGCAAAAGCGAGTTCCGGTTAAGACTTATTCACTCTCAGCCCATGGCAATTTGTCTCCAAAATATAAAGAGGCAAAATTGCTTTGGCAAAGCAGAGTAATTCAATGCAATGCGACCTCAGCAAAAAAATAAAGCAGTGTGACTAAGTGAGTGAATGAATGAGTTTGGAGTAAAAAGTAAACTTTTTTTCGTAGGCAGAAGCCAGAGAAACGGATCCTGTGTTTAGGGAGTAAATAAATAAATCGGAGAAAATAGAGGAAAAAGTTTCCCCATAATATACCTTGTTTATTATTGCGATAACTGGCTGGGAAAACTGTCCTTTCAATTCCAGTAGTTTACGCATAGATTTCTCCAGAGAGAGTGGAGAAATAACGGAGCGGAAGTGCAAGTTGTGCACTAAGAGCGCATTAATGGCTTATGGATACAGAGAAAGAAAAAAGAAATCCATTTCAATTCCCATTCAAAGTGTGCTTGCTTTAGCTCAACTCGCTTTTCACTTCTTCCTCCCTAGTAAATAGTTGAGCAATAATTAATGCAAGCCGATGAATAAATATCGTCTCGTTAAATTCATTAATAGGATTTTGAGTATTGCCTTAAGGACAAAATATATTGCTGGAAATCCTTTCATCACTATTTCTTTTGCCCTGATCTGCTCCCGATTTCCTCATCAAAGCCTTTCTTTCTCCTATTATGCATCTACGTGCGTACATGACTATGCCCGGGAGCATGAATTTAACCATTCATCCTCATTTTTTCTCCATTTTTGGCCAATTCACTTCCGTATCTTTGAAATGGATTGTGATCCAGTATCGTATCGTTCTCGTCAGTCAGTTCTCTCATTTGTTTTATTTTATGGAGAGAAATAGAATAGGAGAAAAAGGATTTATTGCTCCCACCCTGTGTGAAAATCCATATGCATATTATTGCTACTGTTTCGGGGCTATATGACTAACAATAAGCATATTTAAAAATATGCCTAAAAGAAAACATTTGAACTTCCGGTGTTCCTTTCCATAGAGTAATTATCCTATCGTTGTTATTATTATTACCCTTAACGGGATAACGGAGGGTGCTACAGCAGTGCAGAAAAAGAGAATTGAACAAAATCTGAGATTAAAATTGAGACTTTTTATGGAAAGTCGTAAAGAAAAGGAAGAAATAAAAAATACAATGCATTTTTTTCTCCCAAATATTTTTGGAGCGTGCCTTCACATATTTATGTTTTTGAGTGAAAGAAAACGAAGACAAGCAGAGATTATTACAGGAAATATTAGAAAAATGATGATGAATGATGATGTCGGTATGTTTTCTTGATCATTGAAAATTCCGTCAGACAAAAGCGTGTATTTTGCACAACCGAAGCATCAGCACATAATTATAATTTATTATTGAAAATTTTTATGCAGAGGATGATCTGCATAAGTCATTATGATTATCAAGGTTGCATAATCATCCTAAAAACACCATTTATAACATCATCAATACTTGTTTCGAGTCTGTCATACTGTCAGTGGGGAAAAATTTGAAAGAAATCAAAATTAAATTTAAATTTTTTCAAACATGAGATATTGACAGTGATTAGACTTTTCCTTTTTTTCTTTTATTGAGAAAAAGTTTCCAAGCATTTAGTCCCAATAATTTAAAAAACTAGCGGAATATTATGAAGGAAAATGCATTTTTAAAATCTCATTAAAACTTTGAACAAAACTGTCAAAAAGTGTTTTTGTGCGTGAGCTTATAATCTGAAGGGAGGGTGAGTGAGGTGGAGAAAACGGAGTTTGATGATGTGATATGAGAGTGTGTGCGCGCATTTATTTATGAATGCATTTTATTTCTCCGCAGAAGAAGAAAACACATATTTTCTGGAAATGCAATCAATCATTCTTTCGCAGAGAAAAGATGAAAGAAGTAGGAAAAGTAGAGAGAGAGAGGAAGGTAAACAGATTTTTGGTGAGAGAAGGGTGCATATAAACGCATGTTATTATGATGAAAGCGGCACATAGCAAATGCAAAGACTTCAATGTGAGCTTAAACTTTACCAAAACTGCTGCTGCCCCAAATGCACCAGAAGTTCCATATGAACTGCAAAAGTTTTGACGTTGACATGATATGAGATAAAGAACAGATGAGATTGAAGGAAAAGGGTTTTAAAAACTCAAATTATATTCCATTTTGAAATTGTATCCAACCATAAATCCAGCATTTAAGTGGAAAAATGAAAATACGATTTGTGGAACGGACGGGAAATGAAGAAGAAAGACATGAGACATGATTTGAGTGGTAATGAAGCAAATCGGGAGTTTTGTTGGGAAAACAAAGCTCAAAAAAGTTGTGCGTTGTTGAGTGACATGTTCAATATTATTATCATAATTTTGTATTCCATATGCGATTAAAATATACTTGTGCTGGCTGGAATGTTTAAAGTTTATAAGTCTTGTTGTTTGCTTCATATAAATTAGAGATTTGAAATTTGTCATTCTAATTTCGGTTATGCAGTTTTATGATGATCGTATGATAACATGTAATTAATGAGTTTCTTTATTTCTTTACAGGATTAGACTCTGGTGTAATTCCAGACTTTCCTAGTGCGTTTGAGTCTTTCCCAGAAATTGGAGAAACTGGAAGGTATGTAAAACGAGCCATTGTTGATGAATTAAAGAAACATTTTGGAATAATATTGCATGACATTTATGCAGGTCTTAATTTTGAAACTTAACAAGCGTCCATGGTCATTTTTCATTTAAATCAATTAAATATCATTCTTCATTGAACCACTTTTGGTATACTTAATGAAGACAGTATTATTACGTCAACACTAACTCCTTCAATTACATTTCTCTAAAATGTCTCCTCAGGAAAATATTATCTTTATCATAACAATTTACGATCAATTTTCCTACGCTACCACCACCACTATTTTCATAATTGTTCTCAATTTTTAACAAGCTCAAGCCTCCAAACCATCATTTAAGCCCTCTCTTACTCATCATAATAATCATAAATTTTATTCCAGTCAGTCATCTCTGTCAACTCCAACTTATTTACATTATCTACATTCTCTTCAAACCTAATCATACTCAAAAGTTAAACATTAGAATAAAATGTACAGAACGATAATAAAATGTGAGCTCATTACATGATCATGAAGAAAATTTCGTGACTTTTTGAATGGCAAAAATACTAAAGACGAGCAGCAACTGCAATGACAAGTTTGCAACGAGCAAGAGCTAGCTGGACTTGCATCTTTAACAAAATCTGAGCTGAGAGACAAAGATATTGCATTTGATATGTTTTACTGCTATTGCGCTAGCAATCTTTCCATATCATACGCACAACGGAGAGTCAAGTTTCGAGTCGCAGTCTTTTCGTTCAGAAAAAGCAGATCATCTTAAAAGAGTATTATCTGTTTAGCTTGATATCACCCTTACACAACATTTTAGTATAAATCGTAATGCAAGATGAGATGTTGACTAGAGTAATCTTCCTTTTTTATTAAAGAACATCAACTACAATTTCTTCCTTTTATAAAACTAATCCTTAGTCACTCCTGCTTGTTCTTCTTCTATGCTGGTACAAAGTACAAAAATGATTACTTTTTTCTCCCCCTCCATCTCACCATTCCATGCTTATGTCCATGTTTTTTGAAATATGAGCATATGCATTCTCCTGTCTGCCCATTCACCACCACTGCACACTCGTCGTTAAGGTATATATTTCTTGCTTAAAAGATCATGCTCGTTCCTCTTCTTTCTATTTTCGAAACATTTTCAAAAACTGCAGTGCATTGTTGTTAGGTTTATTCCTTTTATGTAGAAAATAGCAACAGTGCAACAGAATTGTGTAAGCTACGCTGTGTGAACAACCGAATATATCCGAAAGGAACATACATAGCTCACAACAGAAACTCACCCTTCTTTTCCTCCCTTTTTGAAGACATAACAGAGGTAAACTGTGTAGGTATATATGCGTTAGTGTGTGCCCTGCCCTTGAAAAACTCCAGAGATCTTTTGTAATGTTGTTGGAGGAAAATAGTGAGCGTAGAGTAGGCAATATAATGTAATGACTCGGAACTCGGTAATATACACAAGAATATATATTTTGGCAATCCTCCATTCCTGAAAATTTATTGACGGAAGTGGTAAAGGAAGACTGAACCAAAGATAGTAAATTTCATGTAGTTGCTGTATTTTAGCTGAAATTAGGTAGAAAATTAGAATTAGCAAAAACACGGAATTAGACTNACTGAACCAAAGATAGTAAATTTCATGTAGTTGCTGTATTTTAGCAGAAATTAGGTAGAAAATTAGAATTAGCAAAAACACGGAATTAGACTGACTACGAAAAGAAGAGAAATGAGGAAGTGAATTGAGACATAATCAGCACAAGAGAATTGTGGGTGGTGGTGGTAGTTATGCAGGAGAGAAGAAATGAGTTTTAACTAAATAAAATCCTTTTTTAAATTTTTTACAAGTTTTCTACTTTTATATAAAAAACGAAATCGATTACGAATCAATTTAGTCTAAGGAATTTAGATTAGGTTTTTGTACGGTTTTATACAAGATATCACAACTCAAAAAGTGTCTTCATATCATTAACAAAAAAACCGGAAGTGTTCACAAAAGTGCTTTGCATTTGTAATCAAGTTTTTATACTAGCGAAAAAACGACTTGTGAGTTTAAAATCGTTTAATTTCCTTATTACCAGTTTTCACCGCATTGATAGTTTCCACCATGTTCCAATGATGGCAAATACGGGTATAGCGGATATGAGCAGGGCGCATGCCCAACCCCCAAAGGATGGGGAAGGGATCTGTCAAGTTTACAAGGGCTCTGTATGCAAACGCTTCATTGAGAATAGGACGATTTATGTGCACACGGAGGACAGTCAAATTGTGATTGAGTCCAAATTACAGGAAGCTATGAAAGTTATTCAACACTCCGAGTAAGCTTTGAAAATTAATTTTACATTTTACATGAAAATACGTAACTTTTCTAACAATTACGAATTTTTGTTACATTTGCAGAGATATTTCCGCAAGATGTTCAGAATTTGCAATCCCTTCCCTTTGTTACTCTGCCTTTCCTCTCTGTCCAGATACATTTGGAAATCCTGAGGAAAGCATGAATTTTGTTTCTCCCCGAAGATTATGCAGGGAAGAATGCGAGCTCTTGGAACATGACTTGTGTCGACAGGAGTATGCTTTGGCAAAAAGGCATCCACTAATTGGTCAGCAGTTGGCTAATTCCAGAATGTGCTGATTTGCCTCCGTTGGGATCCAAAGAGTCTGCAACTTGTATACGGCTTGGTTTACCGCATCTCTCCCCTATTGTGGAAGATCATTCCTGCTATAAAGAGAAAGGTGGGAATTATAGAGGAACTGTGAGGGAAACCCAATCTGGAGAGCCTTGTCGTCCATGGAGTCACCAGCTTAATTTCAAATCTTCCGATTTTCCGGAATTGGTAAGAATGTGAATGTTTTATGTTAACACATGATACTTTAGTTTAGACCAAATGAGTATGATAAAATGGTATTCGGTTTCAGATGGGAGGACATAATTTCTGTCGTAACCCAGGAGGGATAGAACCACAACCTTTGGTGTTTCTCAAACTCTGAGCATTTTCGACGGGAGCCTTGTAAATTGCAAAAATGTGGCATATTTGGTTATGGTGAGTTTATAAAATGCAAAAATACAAACTGAAATCATTCTGGTTTTTAAACTAAATGTTTTATGTTTTTAAATTTAAACATTAGATTCAAAGATTTGGGTTCCGGTCACTGGTGGGGTTGCTGCGCTTCTTTTAATGATGTTCCTCTGTTTGCATAATTTGCTGTTGTCGCCGTGGACGTTCAAAAATGTCTGCAACAAAATCTGTTGGTTCTCGTGGCTCTATGCAAGGTTTAGAAATGAGCAGCTTACTTCGAAAATCCGGCCAAAACAAAGCCCCCGAGATTCCCATCGGCAATGTTCAGTTCCTACAAGAGCTTGGAGAAGGAGCCTTTGGAAAAGTTTACAAAGGAGAAGCCATTCTCCGTCCTGGGGATCCTTTTATGCGAGTCGCCATAAAAACTTTAAAAGCTTCCGCGAATCCAAAGACCCGACAAGATTTCTTTCGAGAGGCTGAGTTAATGGCAGAGCTAAAACACCCAAATATTGTTTGTCTTCTTGGCGTAATTACAAAGGAGGAGCCTAGATGTATGCTTTTTGAATACATGAGCCATAGGAGATCTCCACGAGTATTTGATAAGCCACTCTCCACGAAACGATTCCACTCAGCATCATCAAGGAAATGACTATAATCAGCATAAAGTTTTGGAAGCTAATGAAATGCTTTTCATAGCAACACAAATTGCCGCAGGAATGGAGTATTTGGCAGCTCATCATTACGTTCATCGCGATCTCGCTGCAAGGAACGCTCTAGTTGGGGAGAGCCTCACCGTTAAAATATCAGACTTTGGGTTATCTCGAGACATTTACTCTTCCGATTACTACCGGGTTCAATCAAAGTCTCTTCTTCCAGTGAGGTGGATGCCGCCAGAATCAATCTTGTACGGAAAGTTTACAACAGAAAGTGATGTGTGGTCATTTGGGGTGGTACTATGGGAAATTTATTCCTATGGACTTCAGCCATACTACGGCTACAGTAATCAGGAAGTTATTGAAATGATAAGATCTCGTCAACTGCTGCCATGTCCCGATCTCTGTCCTCCAAGAATGTATGCCTTGATGGTTGAGTGTTGGGCAGAGGTGCCTCACAGGAGACCCTCTTTTGAAGAACTTCATTCTCGACTCAAACAATGGATTTTGCCTTTACTTGGCCCCAATTCTCATTTTAGTCAGCATTTGAACTATCCCATGATGATGGCCGCTCCTGGAAGCTTAAGCTGTGCTAGTAACAATTCCATGAGCAGTCACCAATCCAGTAACACTGGGCCTACCAGTAATAACACCAACTCTACAAATATTTCAAATGCTTGGCAGCAACAGCAACAATCGCAGCAATATCCTCGAACTCCACAGAACCTTCCTGGTGCAACAACAGTCCCCTTCACATTGCGTCGCGTACCAATCCACCCCAATCGTACACTGTCCGGTAAATTTAATAATTTTAACAATTAAAAGTTTTTAGAGTTAATAATACAAAGTTTTTAAAATAATTCAGTATATTTTGAATTTGGTTTTAGGTAAATTGTGGAACTCCCGCAGGACCCGGATTACTAAATGGAGGCGGTAGATTTTCTCCTCAGCAAACTCTGCACAGTTTTCAGCAATCAAATGCTAATGGAAACGGGACACCTAATATGGCTCATGCTCACGCCCATTTTCATGCGAATGGGAGAGTTTTGCATGCCGCACACCCTCATTATCCACAGAGTATTGGAAGCAACAACAGTGGACATTCTCACTCTCCATATCGTGTTCTAATTGGAATCAAAAGCGACCAATATTTAAATTCATGCGTAACTTTTCCCTTACCAAAGTTTTCACAAACCAAATAGAAAGATTGTTCTCGTTTTTCGAATTTATACAATATAACAGTAGTGGTTATTTCAGGATTACAAAATCTTTGGCGTTCGTAACCCAGTTAAACGAATGCACAAATTTTCTTTTCATAATTGACCACAATATATAAATTATCATCATGTCTAGTCTTAGGCAATTAAAAATCTGTTTCTTATCCCGGTAAATATTAATTTATTAAGCATATTAGCAAAACGTCTGGAATTTAAACTTCATAATTCGAATTTACATTTCTTCAATACAGGACGTAATACGTAAATTTTTATTAATTTGCTTAAAGAAATAATCTTTTTTTTTGTATTTGTTATGTGAATATGCTACGTTATTAGTTTTAGGCCTAAGTATTGTGTAAATATTGTTGTTATTACCGAACGAACCCTTTTTGTACAAATAAATACAGTAACAAATTCTGTTAAATAAGTAAAAATATGCACATGTACAGCAATGAAAATTGTTCTTTTTGGTTTTGTACAATCTTTTTGTATAAATCATAATCTTAGGATTTCCTCTCTCGTCAAA
>JAANSO010002858.1:0-12583 GCA_036507315.1 Lepidocyrtus fimetarius | reverse complement strand
GCAAACGCTTTGCAATAAAGTTTCCAGCGTATAATAAAACATTGACAGTGTCATTATTGGAATGCAAGAACAATGGAAGAATTGAACGAAATTTCTTGGAAGTAATTGATTCCGATTATTGTTGAAAAACTGAAGCACTGTACTTTACTAGACAAATGTGTTCCTATTCTTAATAATTGAAGGCAATAATTAAATTAAAAAACAAGTAATTTAGTTTACGTGAGCATTATTTCACTGTGCCCCTGACCGGTGGATCGTATTAACTTTCAAGTGGAATAATTTGACCTTGACTTCCATTACCTGAAAATGGCTCCTGCTCCAACTAGTGATAGGCCGTTTCCAAAGAAGAAATCTTTGAGGATTTGGTGGCGTAATAATGGTCATATGGAAAGAAGTAAGTATTCAAATTCTTTAAATTGGCACGGGTTAAATAAGGTTAAACTTATGATTTTAATTGGATTTAGATAAACGAACGTCGTACTGGTACCCAAGGACAGTGGAAGCCGCTGCTGATCCGTTTATTTCTCAGTCCGGAAAGAATAAAATGTTCTTTATGATTGCAATAAATCTATTTCCTGATAACAGTAAGTTACTTTATTCAATTATGAATCTATTTCAATATTTGCCAAATCTCATTTCAACCTATTTTTTACAGAAATAGTAAAACCTGATGAGACAGATTCTGAGCCGGAGGATGTAACTAATCAAAATTCAAAGAAGGAAGAAATTCCTAATCAGCCGGTGATAACAACAGTAACGCCAAATGAGATTTTAGAGATATATAGTTTAAAATTATTGATTATTTATTAGTAAATTAACTTCATTTCAGAGCTCTAAGACATTGGCAAGGCGAACTCGGAAGCGTGTTATGAAAGCTCGAAAAAGAAAGGCGTATCAATCAGAGAATTTGCTCCAAACTGAATCTCAAGGACTTGAATCAATCGAAGCATTTAACAGAGTCTCAGCTGATCAGTCTTCAGAACACTCATTTGCTCGTCCGTTACCTGCAAAAAGATTTAAGCGTGCAGGAAGCAATAATTTAACTCAATCTAATAAAATCAAGACTGTTAATGTACTTTCAAAAGGTAAGTCAATTACGCCTCCAAAACCTGGGAAAACAATGTCGCCTGAAACTAAAAAAATAACCAAGGCAAATGTCAAGAAAGCATTGCCACTTCGACAATTCACCCCTTCTGCCGTTCCATGAAGTTGCTAGTATGTTGAATAAAATCATTCAAGACTGTTCAGATAAAGGCAGGATCTCCTTCAAGTTATCCCCAGAGGCTTGTCGCCGTCAATCGTCATAAGCAATGATCTGAAGTTATATTTATAGCTTCCTTGTTACGCTTTATTCTTTTCATAAAATTAAGGATTGTCTCAAAAACCTTGAAAAAGTCATTTATGGTATTTGCATAATAGTAAATAGTAATAGTGTTTTATGTAAAATGTATTTATACAATTGTCAATTATCATTAGATTTTGACAGATCACTTTAATTAGCAATTATGTGTGCTGCTGATAGCAGCCAATAATACATCGATTTGTACACAATAGAATTAGTGTAGATAGATAATATTTTATTCTTAGAATCGCAGGTACCTCACCAAAAACAGCAATAACCGCTAAACTTACTACTTTTATTACTACTTTAATTACTTTAATTTACTCTAGATAACAAACGTTACCTACATATTTTTGTAATACGCTCATTACCTACAGATAGACTTGATTTATTAATAAACTATTAATAACTATTTCAGTCATTCATAAGAATTGAATTGTCGCTAATTCTGATCAATTAGAAAAAGCATTTGACTCCATTTTAGTAATTTGCCGTTGAAGCAAACAAGCTTCACTTAAAGTTCGCCTACGTACCCCCAAGTACAGTTTCCATTGGCTTTCAATTCTTATACGGAACGCTGGAAAGATAGCGCTGCGATACATTCCATCTTAATTTCACCAATATTTCCAGTATTGGATTTCCTCCAAAATTCTACCTTAAAAATGAACCAATAAGATTACATTTTCTTATATTAAGAACTACACGTGTGGAACACAAAATAAGTTCAATTTGTATTCTCAGGTCGCCTCTGTATCTAATCAGGAGTTTAATATTTAACACAGGTTTGCAAATTGACTTTCTCTACCCACCAGTTTTACAACCTTGAACCTCCAGACCCAGACAGATAAATTAGAGAACAAAAGAATCAATTTATTTGAAAGGTAAACTCGTAAATGAAACGATTTTAGGGAAAACATGCAAAATCGAAAAAATAAAATAAATATGAAGCGTCGGAAAAAATATTACTACATCGCTTCCTTTAAAAGTTTCAATTTACATAAACACGGAAAGATTCCTGATAGCAGACTATAATCCAAAGTGCATGACTGCGAAACTATCTCATTTTTCTACTCAGGAAGACACAATCGTGTCCCATTCATTACCTTTAGTCATGCTAGGAAAAGCGTATTTCCAACTGCTCCAAACCCAATGGCGACTTTCATGGGCCATTCAGCCTTCCAATCAATTTACCGGCCGGTTCCATTCCACAAAAACCTGAATAAAAAACGGGGGAGGCGGCATAATTGCTGTTTTGTTGTTGAGAGACTACTTCACCAATTCAACATATCACTTTAAAAGCTCCACCAGACCGAATCACGATTCTTTCTTGGTGACCATTCCTAAAATAACGATAGCAGTATTGTTGACTATAAAATGGTGAATAGGAGGAGCATCACATGAATCGTCCTAAGTCTTTATTTAATGTTGCCTGCTATTTTCCTAGATAATCTCCCAGAGAATGTGAAAGTCTTCTTCAAGTGCTCTCATCATTTCAAACTCGTCCCCATTTGAAACTGATCAAGCACACTACTCCCCTCTACTTATTTCACGGTTGAATACCAGAATACGTTAGAAAAGGGAGGATGTGGAATTCTGACGGTTTCAGAAGAGGAAGAGACGAGGATAAAGAAAATCTCCATATTTAAGGAAGCCTTTAAGTATTTCCTTTAAGATCTCTCTGTTTGTCCTCTTTCAGTAGAGTTTTCATAAAAGATATAAAATTCTGTAACTGTTGCCGTTTTTTCAATGGAATCCCCTTTTTATGGTTGATCAACATCGGGTAAGCATCCTTCAGTAAAAGACTTCCTTTTTCTTGTATATTCCAGAATGCTATTTTATACAACTCTTGATTTCCACGTATGAAAGCCCCAAACCATATATTTTAGGGGGATTACTCCAGCTATCTCATTATTACTATTTCTCACAGAGTCTAAAAGATGATACTTTTGAACACTCATGAGTACTTTTCTGGTTATCATCAGTCGTTAACAAATCAACCTTAAAGCTCATTTGCAAAACGTTCTTTTTATCTTTCAAGATGCCAGCGAGTTGCATTAATGAAAGGAGCCTTGAGCCTTATTCTTTCCTGATTCCCTCAGTTTTTTCGTTTATCTTTCTGTTTTGTGTGCTAATGAGTTCTGNTCGTTAACAAATCAACCTTAAAGCTCATTTGCAAAACGTTCTTTTTATCTTTCAAGATGCCAGCGAGTTGCATTAATGAAAGGAGCCTTGAGCCTTATTCTTTCCTGATTCCCTCAGTTTTTTCGTTTATCTTTCTGTTTTGTGTGCTAATGAGTTCTGAGTTTTTTTCTTTTTTTCAGTGAAATTTCAATGTTCTTTATGCAACCTGTAGTTGTTCATACTTTTATGTATCTCTTCTAGCTATCTTTAAAATTGATAAAATACATGCGCGTCAACACATCATTTTGGTGTGTTCCACTCGTTCCACTTCCCAAATTATATCTACATGGCAAAAGTTTCCTAGTGAAAGGAGAGTAATTTGATTAAAACATTTTTTTCTTTCAACTTTTCAACTGTTTTGTTCCCATAATTCACTATTATCATACATAAGTAGAAGAAACAAAAGTTTAACTCGATGTAATTTCGTTACCCAATTGTTAATTAACTTATCATTTAATTTTCCAACTGTAAGAGTACCTACTTTGAGAGTTTTTGAACATCTTGAATTAATTTGCTTGATAAACATACATGCATAAAAATTACTAAAGACCTTGTTTGAACTTCTAATTACGCTCGTTCATTATGAATTATTTAATTACAATTACGTTAATTTTTCCGAGAATTTCATTTCATTTGTAAAATGAGAAAAATGTTGTTTGTTCAAGATTTAATTGGTTGAACTCGAAAACTTTGTCGATTTAATAATGCAAAGGAGAGTGTTTAAGAGCTCTTTTCTCTTCAGCCTTTTAACGAAACAAACTTATTTTTATATACTGATCTGATTTCCTTTCAGCATTTCATTTCCACCCACAATCTTTCTGATATGAAATCTGAAGAAACGACTCTTTTAAAAGGGTGGAAACGGGAACGCAAAATGAACAACGAAATAATTCTATCATCAGATTCAGTAATCTGCACGTCCATACCTTCATAATATATCTAAATAAAAATATTCCTCTCTTTATATATAAAAACCTAATTCATTTCAGGCCTAATCTTTTAAAAAAGTGCTTTTGAAACGGAAAAATATGAATCAAAGCTTGGGATAGGGTCGGACACGAAAAAGTTGCTCGGTTTCTCTCAGGAAAATCTTTTACAATCTTCAGTGCAGTGCAATAGTTTCTCACGTTTTCCATATCACTTTCATTTTTGATCCATTTGGACTTTTCATATATAAAAGTGAAAAGCTATCTTTTACAATTTTAGCTAATGCTTGAAATTGGAGCAAAGTATGTGTGTGATAAGACCTCAAGAGTTTCTCCCTGCTGAAATGTTCTCATAATGGGACGACTTTGTCTTTCAGGAAAAACTAGTCTTTCCCTTAGCTCTCTCTAGTCGTTTAGCGTGCACACAATAAGTTGAAAATCCTTTATAAAAATCGAATATAAAATGATTTTATACAGCGTTACCTTCGAAAACATCATACATGAACAATTTCAGCTAAAAATACACTGAGAGAAACTAGCAAGGAAGAGGGAGATTCTTTTATGCGGGTTCATGCATGGAAGTGGAAAATGGAGTTTGAAGCTGATAAGAGAAAGTCTACTCTCAATTCCCAGTGTTTTCAGGGGGAAAACGATGACTTACACATTTTGAATGAAACCCTGCTGACTTTTTCTCTACTGATGGAGCCCTAGCCATAGCCTTAGTACACCAGCATCACACTAAAGTAACAAACAAGAGAAAGTTGGCGATACTCATTCAGTTGTGAAGCATAGAGTTGTGAGAACAAAGTGTATATTCTTGATATCATCATAGTTTTCAAGTAGCTTTGTTGAGAAAAGTTAGCAGGAATGGGGGACTTTGTTATTGCCATGCTACTCTACTACAACGTTACTCCTGCAGATATGGAGAAAGGAAGACTGAGCGAATGTGAAAAGTTCTGAAATAAAAAAGGGTCTTTTTCTATAAGTTAGCGGTGCGATTCCTGTCTGAGGAGCACATGCATTTCAGCAGTTGAAAGTGGTACGTGTACACAGTCCTCAAGGCGTAAATAGAGCAATCTCTCACCCTTTCGCATCTTTCCTCCTAGTTTACCTTCCTCTACAATTGCAAGATTCAAGTTTGAAATGGTTATGGTTGTTTTTTCGTAAAAAAAGCAATGAAAGAGTTAAGTAAGTGGAAAATAATAATATGAAGGAATGAAGAAATAGTTCAATTTTATACTACTCTGGCATTCCAATATCATCCTTGAGGACACGCCATGCAGACAAAGAAGTGAAAGAGGGAGAACATGTAGAAAGAAGAGAAGACAAGTAGTAATCATTTTCCTCTCAAGAATTTTTTCCAAAAACGTGCTTCCCTCCGTTTACTCCTCTCTCTCTTGACTGGCGTTTCTTCAAAGTTAGAAGGAAAATCCTCCTCATCATAATAATATGTGATATTATTAAGGTACATTTTTTATTTACTTTGTGGAACAACCACGGAACTCTCATTCTTGACTATTGTGTTTGTGAAAAATAAAAAATACAGAGTGTACATTTTTTTGGAACACGCAAGCTAAATAAATGGGAGGCACAACGTGGATATCAATCTCTTCAAAACATAATTGAAAAACTCGCAATCTCAACTTTTTTACATGGGTGGTGGTGCGGGTACACCACCTAAATATTAATATACGCCTTTTTCCATCAACTCCAACAATGTTGCGCTTGACACAGGGGATAACAGGGTCGAGAACTTTTGCTTGAGATGTGTCACCTCTGAAAGTGTCACATAGCTTGCTTCTCCCAAAATATATTTACAAAAAAGATTAAACACTTTGTTTGTAGACATTCTAAGAATTGTTAATTAACTCACCATTTTTAGTTTAACTTTACGTCACAGTTGACAATTTAATTGTTAGATTTTAAAAGAATTAAAGTTTAAAATTCTTGCACGTGTTGTTGGAAATAAACTTGTTCACAGCCAGACGTAAGCAAACCAAGGAGATAATGAACGGCAGAATTTTCTAGAGGTGCTGTCAAACGCAGGTTGAGTTGTTTAAAAACAGTAATTTATACACATTTGGGTATAATTCTTTAGCAATTTCTCCTCATCACCACAGCTAATGTGTTGAAAAAGGATGTGTTAGATAGAAAATTTTCTTCCTAACCGACAGGGATAATATGTTGAAAGCCGTTTGAAATTAGTAGTGGCCCACTTGACAGTTCCACTCTTAAAAAGTTTTCCTTGCAAATGTATAAGTTAGGAAAGTTATTTTCATTGCGTCAACATCACCAGTAGGAAGATGTCTCGCATTGAAACATTATTCATGAGAATTGCCGTGCTACTTAATTTACAAAGCAATTGAAAGTTTCAAAAGTCTTTTGTCTATTTACTACAGGGCAACAACAAAGAAAGCAGTAAAAGTATCATCAACCTTTTTTCAGCTCATTAAATTCATGCGTGTAGTAATTGCAAAAAGAAAAGAGTGTGAGTTGAGTTGAGTTGAGGTGGTGGGAGCTCTGCAGAAAAGATAAACAATACAGGGGAGAAAGCGGAAGCGTTAGAGAGTTTCTATGTCGTGGTTTATTGCTTCTTGTGAGTTTCATGCAAGCACGTAATTGAGAACCACTGAACTTTACGTGCGTTGAGCACACAAAAGACGACACCGGGCATAAAGATTCTGGAGCAACATCATTTCTCATTTAAAAAGAACAACAACAAAGATTGGATACCTTGTCGCCCCCACTCTCAATTACTGTAATGATTCATTTGAGTGTTCTCCAGTTTCCAAAACTTTCTCAAAGTTTTCAGTGAGTACACAGCCCTTTTGGTACCTTCAGTGAATATTAAATCAGTGGCCCTTTCCAGGAAACATCTCACATCTTCAGGAATTTCAAGGGGTTCCCACACTTAATCTGTTTGGAACACGACAACGCGACTACACTTTTGCAGTAAAAAATCTGCGGGTGGTATTCACCCAACAAAAGCCGACAAAATTACGCCGTACGCTAACGTCAAGTGTCCTCAGCCAACCCAGGTTGTGCCACCGTATCAGGTGAACGCGCCTGACAATGAGTTCAATCGTTACAGAAGAAGAACTTGGGTTTGGGTTGTTGCTGTTATGGATTGTGTAAGTATTTTGCATTTTTTTGCATTTTACTCTATTTCCTTATAAAATTATCTTAATTTATTAAATTGCCAAGATATGTGACCTAGTACTGAGTGAACAAAAATGATAAATGGTTTGAGTGAAAGAACAACAATAAGAAAAATGACATTAAGATTCTCTCTGAATGGCTTTTTACAGGATATATTTAGAGAGAAATTGATGATAGATGTTATGAATTGTGTCTGAAGATTGATGACTTCTGAAAATTGCTATAGGGCTTTTGTGAGGTTAAAGATGGAAAACTTTCTTGCTGGGGATGAGGCGCCAAACAGGGTTCACATTCTCCTATAAATTGTTTATGAACACATTACATAAATTACTTTGCAAAGTTTTTTTCTTGTAATTTTGCTTATCTTTTTTCTCACGACAAACTTTGACTTATAGTCATTAACTCTGGTAGTGAATATATAGAAGTTATAAAATTCTATATGAACTCCTTGTCAATCTCTCGTGGGGCAAAAAGGCTATCTTGTTATTAGTTTAAGAAACATGTTTACATCATTTTTCATAACTTGGCAATGTTCATGATAAACTTGTGTTTACCCCAGAGGCAAGAATTACATTTTGCTATGAACCCAAAAATTGCGTATTTTAAATAAATGAAGCAGAAAATTTGTCAGATTAAACTTCCGGAATCATCTTTCTAAATTTTGGGAACTCATTGTGGTCGGAATATTCATAATTGAAGTACATTTGAAGATTAGCCTAGTTGAATAACGCATTGTGCTAAAGTTGGTATCCAAACGAGCATTCGAACTCATAAAACCACATTTAAACCGTTTGCAGTAATATAGGAATAAGTGCTCATTTACTTTTGACTTTTAGAGTGTGTATCGAAACCCTGTGGAAACAAGCGTTATTATAAAGCTTCAATGAACCTAAGAGTTTCTATGATCCTCATTACTTCATTAGTATTCTAGATACAAGCCTCGATCTATTATCACAATATATTACCGACATGTTTTTCATACAGTTCCGTTTTTAGTTTTTCTTTTTCCTGGAAAAAATTCTAGGTAGTTTTTTCCTCATCAAAAATTGCGTGAGGTCTTCTTTGAAGTACTTTCTAAGATTTATCGTACATAAGTCTAAATAAATATTTGATGTTTATGTCTTTCCCATTTTGTACAATACAATCTTCATTCTCAAGACGTTTTTAGAATGCTTCAGTAATTGAACGGTTGAGTAATCTAAGGTTAATTTTCTCTGGCATTTGAAAAGAATCTTCACATTGGTATTGGCTTTACATTCTTTAAAGATTTGCTAAAGCGAGGCTGATTTACATTTGAAAGGTTTATTTCTAGTCGCCAATTCTCTCTGCCAGTATAGACAGTTCCATTAGTTTTTTTATATAAATTGATAATTTTCGAAGTTAAATCGCATTTAGAAATCTGAAAATATGAAACTTTTCAAAGTTATTTTTGAGCTTAAGCGAATAGATAAATATTATGATTGATCACCCTAGAAAAAAACATTTGAAAGAAACCATTAGCGAACTAGAGAGATGGAAATCCATCAAATACATCTTTGTTTTCTCTCTATTGAGAACTAAAGGCATGATTTCTGTAGTTAATTCATCACTTTCACCTCCTAAATGAGTATCTTTGTCTGCCTCTACTTTTCTCTACACGCTCGTTATAATTTTCCGACATGGACGAACAAATTATCTTTGAATAGTAGCCTCAGCTCAAAGCCTAATCTCATGGAAAAGTTGACTTTGCAGAAGCTTTATAAGGGACACGCTCCTCTAATGCATTTCTGGAAACCAAGAGCTGCTTAAAAAGAGATTATTTAAAAACGGATTCTATAATACTGGGAGTAACTCTGCTAAATAAACGAATGTCCGTTCTTAAAAAATCAACCCTTTTAATGTAGAATATTGTAGAATTCACTTTAGTGAAATTTAATTTCCTTTCTAATGCCTTTTACAAAAATAAACAAAGGAGAGGCAGAGATGGAATAAAAAATACACGGTATACTAAAGATAACTTCATTGAATAGCTATGAAAATACGAAATACAGATGAAGGTTTTAAAGGGGGAGGGGAAGAACATGTATAAGTAAATTAGGGTGGGCTCAAACCGAAATGATTCATGAGTGTGTAATAGATAGCGAGGGAATCGCAGTTTGCTATGGCACTGTTCAGGTTTTTGACATGTGGGCGAGTATATACCAGAATCTAGAAAAAAGAGAAAGTGACTTTTCACAGGAGATGGAATATCATTATGAGAATTTAATGTCCCCAGCCAGGAAGATGAAACAAATTGAGATGGTTTTCTTGATAACTGCGTATGATACACTTTTATTTTATTTTCTTTTAAAGATTAAATTACATCACCGCTCTTTGGAAATATGATTTTCTTTGTAATAATACTGAGAGTAATTAAAATAAAAGAAAGTGCTGAAGTTTGTAATTTATTGCATTATTCAACGATTCGAGATTTAAGCTTTTAAGATTTTTTTTCTTATTATGCGAGTTTATTTACTACATGATTTATTGCAATTTGTTTAAAAAGCTGCGACAGCACAAGCACGAATTAAAATTGCAGACTCATTTTAGCGAAATATTAAAAGGAATGGAAGTCTGGGATGGCGTGATTTTAATAAGAAACATGGCCTTGGGTTGGCAGAACTTACGGCAAAACAAACTCTAATTTTGTTTTTACCAAGGTCTATGGATAGCACATACACTTTGTTTGCTTAATGCTCTTTTAATATGTATTAGGTGTACAATTAGAGATTGCTGTTTTCACTGGCGGAAGTAGAAGGAAACTTATAGAAAAGGAAAATAAGTAACTAGAAAGGCCACCCACTTTGTTAGGAAGTTTGTTCTAGCATGAAATTAGTTCGGTTTTAAATTTCTCCAAAATCATAACGTTTGCTGTGCAAAATGAAGATTGAGAGTCCAGTCAAGGCCGTAAATTATTAAAAGATGTATTATTAAAAGAGCATAGGCTTATTGTATCGTTTTAAGCAGAATAATATGTTTCGTAACGGTTTCAGACTCCCAACTGATGGTACAAGATAAGGGAATGATCAAAGAGAATTGACTATGCCACCCTTTCCCTGTTAAAAGAAAATCTATTCATCTCTTCTTGTACAAAAGACTGCCTTGTCTCCATGTGTCCTTCCGTTTGGTTGGTCAGTCATTTGTAACGGTCAACGGTGATTTCTATATTTTCTCTTTCTTTGCGCTCTTGTCAAAGGAAAAAAGATTCCTCTATTTTGCTTCTCTCTCTTTCCCTTAAGCTGTGTACATTACTAGGTTGATTTTTGGCACGGATCCATTCAATTCGAAATAACCTTTTGGAGGGTGTTTCAAAGTTGGCAACATTATTGAGTATTTTCATTGCAAGTTAAGTCAGTGTATTAGCACAGAACCATTCTTTTTTGATAAAACATAGAAGCTTCTCTCGCTCCATAGCCATTACCTAATAATGTGCAGACAGACAAAGCGTACTAAAGAAGAGAAAATGAAAACCTAAGAGATGTTTATTTCCTACATATGCTTCATTTTCAATTTTCCATTCTGCATGCGTTGCATCATCTAAACTTTCACTTGTATTTCTGTGCTATTAAATTCTAGCTGGAATGGTAATGGCTTGGAAGGGATGAGATGTTTATTTCCTACATATGCTTCATTTTCAATTTTCCATTCTGCATGCGTTGCATCATCTAAACTTTCACTTGTATTTCTGTGCTATTAAATTCTAGCTGGAATGGTAATGGTTTGGAAGGGAAGAAAAATAGAAAAATTCTCATCATCAACAAAGCGTTATATCTGATATTACAAGGAATTTTTTTTGGATACATTCCTTGCAAATTTATTTCAAAATCCACCGCTACATTTATTTCAAAAGATTCAATTGATATCTATAAAGTAATGCTGGTGTCAGTTATAGAAATGTTTAAAAAATTTAATGTATGGGAACAAAACGATTTTTATCCTTGGCTCCTCTTCTTATGCAATAAAGGCCGGGTGTCGAAAGCTTCCTGGGAACGAAAATCTATGGGGCATTTGCGTAATTGAAATTCTTTACTATTCACAAGACATGCATAAAATCTCCTATGTTCAATAAGACATTTGAACTATTTGAACATAATTCTCTAGAATTGAAGGCCATACTCTGAATTTAGGTAATTTTCACTTGCACATATGCCATAAGAGAAAGTATTGTATTGGCAATTTTGAAAATCGTTTTCCTAACCTAACTACAAGGTGGTTATGTAAAAGCAATAAAGACGCTTGTTAGCAAAAAACGCAGTAATTTTAATGTAACATTTGTCTTATTTTTTATAGATCATAGCCGTCCTGATCTGTGGTAGGTTCTTCTATTACGTGGCCAAGGACGCTCGTATAAGCAACACACCGCCGAATTCAGAGCTGGAAGGTGAGATTATGATACCACAAAAAATTATTACGCTCCTATTAAGAACATTAATAAGTAGGGGCGATGTTCCAGTTTATTGCCGCCGGTGTAACGACCAACAAACCCTTGCTTCCAACACCTTCAACCCTTCCTGAAAGAGAAACGTTAATAGCAAAATTAAATGAGATTGGCCTTGCTTCCTAAGAATTTTTCTAACCGGCTATAATTGAAGCCTAGACTGGGCTTAATCCATTTGGAGTTTGGCTTTTTATCAAAAACAATTTTTAGACACTCGTCATTGCTGCCTAGTTCCCAAGCAAAGGACTGAATCCTTTTTGAGGGAAAGTATTGCAATTGGATTCATTAGGAAATGAGATCCTTAGGACAAGTACATTACACAATATTGGATTCTAAGCTATTGTAAAGTAAACAGTAAACTTCTATTAATTATACTTATTCAGAGAAAGAAAATTACCTTGAACTGTGTTAGTTAAGTTAGTTCGCACCAAACAAAAGACAGGAAGTTATTATGTATTTCACTATTTACACACACTATCTCTTGTAAAACTTTTCCATTTATAGACTCACACTTTATTT
>JAANSO010002857.1:0-12586 GCA_036507315.1 Lepidocyrtus fimetarius | reverse complement strand
AATAAATAGATAACATAACTGATATAAATTGCAACAACTATTATATATGTACAGAAAACAACAGTAATATGAACCACGAGGCGAGGTTATCATTTATTTACTAATTTCCTCGTGCGTATTGCACTTATATAACCAGTCAGTCGGTTCCAATTACTGGACCATCATGTAACTTCCTCTCCTTCTAACTTTAAAACTTGTTCCAATCATTAGTCAAAAGCAATTAGTAATAATCTCATGAGCATTATAATTTTGAGCTCTGAACAGTAGACAAAGTTCACTAACTGGTTAGACTAGACAAGATTGTAATGACATTCTATTCAATTCACAACTACCTGCTGCTTCCACTAAAATTACATAATAATTTAAAAGTTTAACTTCCTGTCTCTTTTTAGTGAGCTACCTGTTTACGTAGGCGTATTCAAACCAAACAATCCGTCAGCTGTTTAAGAACCTAACTCAACTCCAGCTTGTTTGCCTTTTCAGTAGATGGTGGGCGTTATAATTATTTTAAATAATTCAATTTATATAATCAGCAATTAACGATGATCAACTGCGTCAAAAAATAATAAAATTCACTTAAAAATCTTTTCTCCTTAAATGCACCCAAACATTGCATTGCCAAAAATGCACTTTACTCGAAGCAAATTTACTCAAAACTTTGTTCATAAACCAGATTTGAAAAGTATAAATTTCTCAATAACTTTTTTACTTACAGTTTTCTCACTAAAAGATTACACAATTTATTGCAAATTCCTCGTAAAAAGACAAAAAATTACGCAATAATTAATTTCTTCATTAAAATGATTCACCCACCACACACAAAACCAGACAGAACTTTGCTGTTTGTTTTTTCCAAAAGGTTAAATAAAACTCTTACATGGTAATTTCAGGCTTTATCCAAACAGTGATTAAAAGAACCTCTCTCCTCCTCAAATTTCCAACAAAACAGCTCAAAATCATAAAAAAATGATAGTTTGTACTTCACATTTACCCTTTTAACCAGCTATTTATTTAAAAAGGCTTTTCCTTACTTTGCGTAATGATATATTCCCCACAAAACTTTGACATTTTAAAATGATTATTTTTTAATATTGAAAGAGAAATAATATTTGAGCGAAAAGAATATTAATTTATTATTTACCATCATTCACTCCACGTTAGTTGAATAATTTTATTTGGCATCATCACCCTCATCATAAGCAATCCCATTTTATGTCTAAAATGTTCATATCACACACATTTGATTTTAATGAAACTTTCAATAATTTTAACTCTCTTTCTCCCTCTCATTCACTTCTTCACAATACTTTTTGCTCCCTCACTACATTTTTACTACGTCATATGTACATAGTGCTTCTTTCTTGTCATCATAATCAACATCATCATCAAAACAACATCTCATAAAGTTCAATTTGTTCATGTTCACCACCACCATCATCATGATACTCATCATAGTCCTCATCATACTTTTATTTTCTCACTCCATAGACTCATAGTTTTCGCACAAGTCCTCCAACTCTACATAGACATTCTTAAGAGCCTTATGAGAAGATATGATGATGAACTTTTTGAAGTTCCCTTTGTTTTTATAGAGAAAAAGTGGATTATATGATGATAATGATGATATAGCGTGTTGCCTTCACTTTGGTAGTGGTGCCTTTGCCTTCTTGTGCAATGCTCAAGTTTATTTATGTAATATTTTTTGCAAATAGGCATACAATATTACGCTCATTTGTGTACATTTTAAAGGATACTTTGATGATGATGATCTGATCCCAATCCTAGATTCTATGTTTTGTTGAAGAAGCGTCAAGCGTATGAGTGGAGTCGATGAGAGAGTGTGTGTACAATATGATGTGATGATAATATGCAATGTGCACAGGTTATGGCGCCTGGCGCTTTCAGACCTGCTTCGTATAATATATTACTGAATGCCTTAAGAACGGCAGCCAAAAGCTAGAAATGCGAGGCATATTAATGCAACGGCAAATTTTTGTATTCCAAAAAGCCAAGTTTTCATCTAATAATGTTGTCCTTCTTGTATATATACCTCTTTCAATAATTCTTTTCATTACTACTGAAAGGTTTTTGTTTTTAATACATTACGATAGATCAATAGTTTCCAACTGATTATTTATGCATAATTTATGTACTTACGAAATGAAAAGTAAATAAGCTAAAAATATATACAATTTGGTTTTTTGCAAAAAGTGAAACTAAACTAGCACTCACACGATGACGACGACGGGGAATTGAAGTAGCACAAGGGCCAAGTGGGTATATTGACATTCTTACAGTGATTCCGTTGTTCTATTTTTTGGCCGCGATGTCTTTGTTGCAATTTGCTAGCAAATGGACAAAAACTAGCCGCTTTCGTACAACATGGCAAATAGGCTTGGCTCAATAACTACTAATGTTGTTACTAATATTGCAGCGATGGACACTGATATATCGCATGCATCGTTTGTATGTAGTGATCAACAGAAAAAATGTTAACTTTTTACATGCCTACATGATTTAGACGGAATGTTTTTTGAAGATGGCATAGGTAAATTATTTTTAGTATTTTTCATACAAACGTCCGTTGATCCGTTATCATCCAGAATTTCGATTATAAAAATGTGAATTTATGCTCTTCGTAATTCGTAGAGCTCAATATTATGAGTTATTTTTGCTGTAATTTCATTCTGGATTAATGAAACGGAAGTATTAATAATGGAAGTCTTGTTCAACGTATAATAAATTGCGATTTGGTTTTTATATGATGAAACGTTACTAGTATAGTAGTAGGTACCTACTATTTCTGTGTAAATGCCATACCCAAATCAAGATAAGGTCAAGTAAGTAATAATAGAATAGTATGATTAAATGAATTTTAACTTTTTCCAAGTATAAACTGGTGTGACAACAATTCACGAATCCTTTGATAAATATCCACCACCATATTAATCGAAGGGAGTGGAAGTGGGTAGGTAATTTGTATTTAATTTGTGAATACATTAAAATAAAAGCATGCACTGATCGGTAATCACTGGCAAAAGACAAATGAGAGTAGACAGAGATCGAAAGATATAAATATTTTGCAGGTGCATTATGTCTGCAGTCAGAAAATTCATTCATTTTTGCATACTATTTATATATTTCTAAACAATGTACATGGATATTACAATGTCAGCTTGATTTTGACTACACATTACTGTTTGTCAAGTATGACCGAATTGGAATTCATCTAACGATAAAAATATTATTTTTAAAAGTAATCTTTATTGTTATATACTTTCTTGTGTTGTTGTGATAATCTTGATTTGATTGATTTGACTTGCTTTATCATGCTCGCGTGGAAGGATAGTTTCTTATCTGATAAGATAACCATCACTGAAATTGTTGTCATTCAACTAATTGGCCACAGTATTGTTAAAAACAATGTGCCTAATCAAGCCTTGTAAATTATAAAGAAAAATATATACATGGCAAATGAATTTAGACAGTTAAAATAAATTTCAGTTGTATACAATATAACTCACATTTCAAACCCCTGGAAAAACTTATTCAATATGCAAAAATCTTAAAAATCGCAACATGTAGGTTCAACAGGTAAATAATGAACGAAATGTCAAAAGAGTTATTATTTTGTTCATCGATTCACTTTGCGTTTTTGTAAATATTTTAATATTATGAACTCAGCGTCACATATGCAGCGTAACGAGAACTTTCATCGTTAAGCTTGCAGTTCTGCTATAATCAAACATTTTTGAAATGATATGCTATTTGTTACAACGTGCGCTTCAGAATCATACTTTAACTGTAAGATGAAGATGGCGCAAATGTGATGGAATCTATAAACAAAGGAATATTTTTCTTTCAACTCTACTACTACCACCTATAGCTATACTATGAATTTTTGCAACAAACCTCTTATTTTGATTTATGAGTTTTATTTTAATATACATAATAATAAACGAAACAAGGTAAATTAGTGAAATAAAACCTTCCAAAAGAATTAAGTTGTTGTGAATATTATATATGCTTGAGAACTGGAGTTTAAAATGTCATCAATCCCATCATAATATCGCTGTCCCAGAGATATTACCGTTTTGCTGGAAGAAATTGAAAACAAAAAGATCGTTAAAAATGGATTTAAAAAAGCATTCGATTGCAAGTTATTATGTCAAAGTTAGTCTAGTCATAACATAAATATATTAATAACCTAATCCATTATGCCTCCACGTTCACATCCCCCGCATTTCCTTGCTCCTGGTAATTCCGTTTCAGGTAAAGTTCCTTGAGTGATCGTACAGCATTGAGAGCATATTTTACCAGCACTTTTGCATCGTCCACAGCTCTGTTTAAAATTTCCATAGGCCAGATCCTTTCATTTCCTGCTGCTTCTAGGATAGAGTCTAGTTTGAAGTTTTCCAAGGTCTCCAGTTTTGTTTGCAGTATCATGGAAAGCAGGTAGTAGTAATAGGGCCATATCTGACTGAAGTTCTGCAATTCATAATGAAGATACAAGCGCATCGCTTCTTTCCATGCCATTTCAAAATCCGACGCATTCAACGTTTCCATACTCGGTCTTGTCTGCGAAAAAAAATTATAGATATTCTTAACAACTGTCTATGATACACATTGTCGAAATTTTGGTAAAATGTACAAATTAAAGCTCTTGAACATTACCACTCTGGAATAAAGATACCAGTTTGCCTTATCGAATATACTAGGATACAAATACTGGCTTTGCTTCACTTGTTCCAGATGACCTTTAACAAATTCCTCGCTCAATCGGGACTTTGGAACTAATGGAATCTCTTTCCCGGAAGTGATACAAAAGCCACCAATTGCTTGAATCTCGTCATCGTCGTCACTTTCGCTTGGACTAATGCGACGTCCCTTCGGTGATTGGGAAAACCCTCCCGAGGATCCCAATGGTTCTTGTTGTGGTTCCATTCCTTCTTTGGTGGCAGCGTTTTGATAACTTTCGAAATTAAATTCCCTAAAATTGCAAAGTTGTAAAAATTTGTAACTAAACCTCAGGTTTGTACGATTTGAAAATTATATAAACCTATTAATAATTATAAACTAACCAGAACCAGGAATTTTAAAAATTAATCAGCAGTTTGATTTAAATAAAATTTGTCCTCCAATTGTTTGTCGGTATTCGAAATAGGGAAAATTTAATCAGTGAGATTGTTACAGGAAAAAGAAGAAAGAATGAGCAGGATTGAAGATAATTTCCATCCATACAAGTCATCCGGTCATGTTTTACCCACGCTATAGAAAAGCACGCCGCCGAGGTTGCGTTTTAATATGCGTGCGTAAAAGTACATCAGGTCATTGCTCCTCCACTCCCATTTCGCGTACACCGGCGTTCTCACAGTGAAAAAATCCTGAGAACTAAATTGCAAGCTAATCAGTCCCACTGCACTGGCCACTGACCGACTTGGCTTACTACAATGATGGGCCAGTGTGTGGAAATTGCATAACTTTTAAAAAATGTTTATAGTTCAATGAAATGACTCACAAATCAAACCCCTCTTTCTTTCCAGGCCATTTCAGTTTGTGTAAGAATCAAAATTTCAAAATCCAATCGTCTAAAAAACACTCCGTTAATGAGCTTTTACGTCTTGCTCGTGCAAAATACTAGTAGAAAGTGCATTGAGAGTTTATTACGCAATCTTGTATGTTAGGTATGGAGAGTACTTTCCTTATTTTCCCAGACTGTGTAAAGGAAATGTATTAACAAAGGTCAAGCAATAAAGAACAAAAATTCTCTCATGAACAACAAATGTCAACAACATGTGTATTTGATTGATTAGGCTTTTGTGAAGCGTTTTTACCATCTTTGTTCTAATCTAATCATGTGTCATCATTAAGGAATTCTATGCAATTGTCAAATTATTGTATCTTAATATTTAAGGGTCAGAGATTCGTTATTTGTCAAGGGTCGATGAGAACATTACTTTTTAAAATTGCCTGTGACGATTGCGACCTCTTCTTTGGATAATAACTTTCAATATTATTAAAAGAAAGAAATGCTACCATAAATGTGAATGCAGTTGACATGCTACAGGACATTGCACACACAATGCATCTAGGTAATACGATAAGAATTCGAATTCGATAAGAAATTTTCTATAATTATGTCATGTTTTATCCATTCAAGGTATTCACACAATATGTTTTTGCTTAATCAACAAACTATCATTTCTTCTTTATCATTACCCCTTTCTTAAATAATGACTTCTTTTGTGACATTTGGCTTGCTTTGTTGTTCCGTTAAACGATTTCCACTTGACTAGGTATTTTATAATATTTATTTATTCCTACCCCCTCTCTTTATATCTTTTCTCATTTAATTTAAAGGTTTCCTGATATGCATTTTCCTTTTGTGAATTTATTACTATTTCCTTTTTTACAACTTTTCTTATTCCACATGCACTTTCCTGCCTCTCACTGTCTGGCTGTCTATGGTGGTGTCATATATTCCCTGTTAGCAAAATTTCATGCTTGTGTAACATTTGCTTTGCAAACAACAAGTGTTCTTCTTATTAACCATTCCGTACTAATATTTTAAAAGTTTTTTTTCATTTGCACTGTACATTGATCCATGGAGGGAATGTGTCTTTCACAAGAATAAGAAAGAAGAAAGGAAATAAAAGAGGAGAGAGAAACAAGCAAGCGAGAGGGGGTTTAAGGGTATAATAATATTATAATAGCTTTTTACATATTTTTCCATTTTCCATAATAAATGTGGCAAAATTCCCGTGGGAGGGAAGTGCAACTTCAGACTCCACAACAAGACAAGTGTGTGTAATACAGTATCATGACGGTGATCATCCTCATGTCAATTTCAATAACAATTGTAATAATAAAATAACAAACAGTGCCTGTGCCAGTCAGTGGTAGTCCTGTTTTTAAAATCAGACAATAATTCTAAAGCAATATGGCCTGTTCTGTTGTTGTTGTGTGTGAAAGAGAGGGAGAGAAGTGAGTGGGTAGAAGTGGGCTCACACGGATACGGATGCGTTCCTCCTTTCTTTTGCTGATATAACATAACTAGTTTTCTTTTCTCTTTTTTTTGCAGAATAAACTATTTCAACTTTAAGAAAAAATTCTTTTGTCCAACTACGGGTTGATGATGTGAATAAAATACCGATAAAGAGTCCTGGGAGAGTTCCTCTCTACTTTATTCCCATTATATTGAAGGGAAAAAAAGTTTCTTCAAATGAAGAAATAATAGTAAAGGATTAAAGTACCGGTGTGCTAATATTTTTTAGATCATTCAATACCTACATACGACTAAACTTCCAGATTCACACACATTGCTTATTAGTTCATTATTATCCCAGCAATATAGGGATATTGCTTAGCCGGATATTCATTTTTAAAATAACCATGTGTTTGCAAATCTAACCCAAGTTGATTCGCCAATTTTGTTTAAGCTTTCAGCTCCAGGCTTAAATCTGCAATTCATCGAATTATCAATATGACTACTATACTGATACGAGAACATATGAATATAAATATATTACGATTTATTTTTTATTGTACAAATATGCAAGCTTGTGTAACAAACTTCCAGTGCAACGACATCAATGCTTAAATTTCTGTAGTAGATATGTATAAAAGTATATGGTATATAGGGGGTGGAAATGTTCAAGCATTAATCTTTATAAACTATATGATCAATCGCAAATAGAATCGCTTTCTATAAGAAAGGAAATCATTTTACCTTAATTTATATTCTTTCCAACCAATCAATCCAATCATCACTTTCTCATTGTAATAATTTGTTCTTGTTCATAATTTGCAATATGAGATCACATGGCGGCATAATAGCTAAAATAATTGCATTGGTAGTTATAGTGCAATATAGTGGACTGCTGGTACATTGGCCAAGAACAATATTAGCAGCTTTGCCAATACGATCTCGCAATGCACTATACTGTTACTAATCATTCATACATTCCCTTATTTTTCACGGGAAACCCAAGTCTGTTATTTGAAATTTAGCATTTATTTACACATCCCACAAGTGCAGAATTCTTTTACCTTTGCATCATCATTCTTCTCTCTTACTTCCTCTGCTGATGCTGTAACCGTTTTGCAGAACAGCTTTACTTTTCATTGTTGCAATCATCGTCATCACTCATCATCACCATCAGGCTTTTCATATGAATAATTCTATCATTCATTGGGAACTTGTAAGAAAACCTTTTCCCAGCACTTACATTGAAACAAGCAAGCAACTTAACTTCATTCCGATTCTATGTAAAAACCATAATGTGCTATCTTACATCAGTCGGTGATATGATATAGCTTGTCAATGGATGATAGTGACTTATCATTTATCATCCTCCTTTTAGCAAAAACAGTTATATTATTATACAAACAAAATTGAGTAAACTGCAGATCGTAGACGAAACAGACATTGTGTTTATATGGTTAACTATAATCAACATTCTGCACACCTTGCAATTTTAATTTAATTTATCCTTTCTTTCTTTCTTTCTTTCATTGCAGTTAGTAAACGTATAGAACACCAATCGTAAGATAGAATATCATCAATACAGCTTCTAACATATTAAAGAATTTCATATTACTGACGTAAATGGGATTGAAATTACGTGAAATTACTGATCATCTATTCCTTTAAATATATTCTCATCTATTATCAATCTCCATTTGAGTTTTTTGTATTGATTTGTATGCATATTCTCCGATTGATGTCTCGTTTTAAAGTAAATACTTTTCATGAAAATTAAATGCAATTTGAGAATATTTAAAAACTGGAAGTATTGTACTGTACAAGGATTAAAGTTAGATTGTAATAACAAGAATGCTTTCTTTTTAAAGATTCGGCAAATATTATGTAAGTGTCCTGTCATTAACACATCTAGGTCTCTGTATATTTCCTGTGGCATGTACTGTACAAAACTCTAATTCGTTAAATCAATTCATAAGAGTGAACTATTTTTATTAGAACACAAAAAATATTATTTCACTTCATGAAATTTTGACAATGATTTTGGGGATCAAAATTTGGGTCAAATGACTTTTATGCAAAAAAGTTTTGGGTCAAGTCACATTGAACCGAGAATTGTGTGCAAAGCCGAATACATAAAATCTATATCTGCCTGCTTTTACTAGAAATATTAATGGTAATTAAATGGTGATGTTTTGTGGTGCGCTAAACCACTACTCTGCTAGTTGCACTAATGCAATTCGCACAATGTAATAAAACTGACTTAAAATTAAAGCTAACTAATAAATTTGATGTAATAAATGAGATGCAGTAAAGTGGCTGAAGCAGGAACGGTAACAGATAAAAGGAAGTAATAACTAATGGATATTGGCTTCATTTCAGCAAATGGACAGGGAACAGAAGGGAATCATGTTTTTGATGATGATGAGATTCTAAAGATACGTGTGCAGTGTATGGATCCGATAAAGTTATTTTCCACAAAAATGAAAAGAATGATGTTATTGGGAGAAGGAGAAACACAGGTGGAGGGTCGGTAAATGGATGAAGTGGGAACATGATCTATATAATACGTTACTTCAAACCAGAATTGTGATGCTTTACATTATTTGAGAAAAAAATTGAGCAACTTCAGTTATAAAAGCTTGTCTTTTGGCTTTTTGTTCAATGATAATTAATAGCAGTTTTAGAATTAGTATTTTTTTATAAAGTTTGACTAATCTATTTATCTAGTATCTTCACAATCTAAAAAGCGAAAAAGGAATTCCACCGGGTAACCTTTCTCCTTAAAACTTTTCTAATGATAAGACCGGATGTGGATGTTAAAGATATTGGTGTGAAACTAGTAAAAAAATCTTTCTCTCCTTCTTACAAAATTTAACTAGCGCCAGCATCATCCGCGAGCTGATATGTTAACACAATATGATATGAAAGTTATATCAAAAACGGAAAGGGGTTAATATACATGTAAATTCAAATAAATCTAATTGATTCGCTAAAGAAAAAGGTGTGTTAAAAAATTAAGAAAAAGATTGTATGAAGCTACAAAATTATAACTATCTATACAAATACAATTGTGCTTGGTCAATTCTACCGTGCACTGTAACTATGATGTATTGCACGCTAAATTATGCGAACTAAAATCATCACACAGTGAACTGAATAAGGATAACTATACCTAGTAGAATAGAATCAGTTATAATCATCGTTTCTGGAGGATTCATTGTTTATGGAAAGCGTCATATCTTTATTTGCAAACACTTTGCTCTTGTGTGTTAACTGAATCAGTCGTTTGAAATTCGCGTTAAATTTACGATGTGCATTTAATTTCATATAATATTTCATTCCCCCTTCTTGATGTAAGGCCTAAGTGGCATCATGCGTTGTTTCAAGCGTTAGTTCCAAGAATAAATGCAATTTGAACCCAAATACTTACTACATATGCATGGCCAGGCCATATATAGTTTTAATTGGATAGGTTCGTGTCAAACGTGCACGCATGGTTTTTGCATTTTTGTAACTGAAACCATTATTATTATTGACGGGTCATAATTATTATTAATTATTATCGCATTCGTATTTGAGAAGTGCTGCTTAAGTGCTCACTTGTCTTTTCTTCCTTCCTTCGCCACACATACACTGCTAAAGTAAGTAATTCTGAGAGAACAGTATAATGCATGCAATATTTTTTGGATGTTATGGTCGGATGAACAGGAAGACCTGGCCCGGCCACTTAACTAATAATCCAAGTTTTATGTTTAATACTACTGGTCCCACTAAACCGTCTAGTCAAGAAAAAAGTGGAGGCATTTTCTTAGTTCGTTGTTACCAATTATCAACAAGTGCTATATAATAATACTTGTTCAAAGAAAAGCACAAAGTTCATGAATAACCAAAAAACTTAATTCAATACACTAACAACGAAACACCGGAAATGGACTAAAAGTTTAAAACATATTTCTTTCCATTTCACTGCTGCATTCGCAACTAACAAGTGAAATCACATTATTATGCAAGAGCTCGAATCTTTTACCAAAAAACAACAACTATCTTCCTCCCATCCAAAAAGCTGCATGATAAAAATCCAGTATAGAATAAAACATAATATATTTCGTAAAAGAACATTTCTATTCATCACAACAACAGCTTACAATTCATTCCCTTTTCCTGTTACCCCCGAACTTTGTGTTTAAAATAATTTCTTAAGTTGCACAGGAATAGTGAAAAAGAAATAATAGCTGGGCAAAGAAAGCCCATAAACCGGCTTGTCTATTTTTCGTTTTCTTTTTACTTGAATTATAAAATTAAAAGGATAGCATTCTTTTTATTGTCTACAGTTTTTTAGTCAGTTTGTTTCTTCTTTTGAACTTTCAGCCTCTGAAAACCCCAACACCATTTCAGTTTATCACATACCACCGGATATGGACAAATGTATGACCATAACGAGAAGACGAAGAACCTGTACTTGCTTCTGTTCGAATACACATTTGAGATTTTGATTAAAAAAATGCGCCAATGGTGGAGCATATTCTACACTTAAATTTATTATTTTTATCTAATGTATTAATTTATATGAGATCATCGAGATGAGAATCACGATTTGCATTAGCTGATAACGTTTATTTTTACACAAGAAAAAAGTAAGTAGTTTATTTCATTGAAAATGGTTCGTGTACTGCAATTGATAAAAGCACAACTATTTAATTCAAATCGGCATAAAGCCAACCAATAATTTAAAGAAAAATGGAAAGGACATAACCTCACCAAACACTTTCTTGTTTCAAAAGAATGTCACCTTAAAATCGGCCAAAGTACTATGTATAACTATGACTATTCTGCAACCGCATTTTAGAGCAAGTTTGTGCACAACTTTAGCTACTAATAATAAAACAAGGTTACTATCATTGTTAATTATGAGTAGGTAATAATACTTTTTTAAAATTCATTTTAATTCATTTAGACAGAATGTCTTCGGGATTTTAAGCATTACAATAAATAATAACTAAAAACGTTTCATTCAGATATGTTGGAAGCTAGCTTTTCAAAATAAAAATTCTACTGTGAAATTGAATAGTTTTCTTTTCTAATTTTTTATTTCATTGCAATCGTTTATCATCACCAAAAACAGTAAGTATTGCGTTAAAAATTCTTGTGGTTTCTGACTCCTAATAAAAATAATAACACAAAATCGTGCATGTCCCTTGTTACTGGCCAACCTTAACTTTTAAGAATTAGCCAAAAAATCTTCATTCGACTTTCTGCTATAAAGTATTTTATCATTAGCATTCACATCACCACCACCACTGCAATCTCGTCGTCACCATCATCGTTAACGACAACGGCTTCAACAAATAACCACCAGCAACAATATTTCTTTCACTGGCTTCATCTGGTAGCGCGAAAAATTGTTTTTGTACTAATGTCATTGCCATATTTATTACATTGTTGCAACTTGCTACAAACTCCATTACTTCTTAAGAAAAAAATCTTTTCGAAAAGTGTTTGGATGTGGGGAAGAGAAAAAGAAGCCCTTTCAACGTCAAATCTAATGTAATGACCCAAATCCTTAATTTTCCTTTATTCTTTCTTTTTCTAGAGACAACTACT